>JAHBCN010002044.1:0-100335 GCA_019359885.1 Listronotus oregonensis
CACACTGTTAACGCAAATATCTATATTCTGGGATCTGGATCCAAGCGATTCTCTTTTGCATATCGCCGGTGTAAGTAGAAAACTGTGATACTTGTCAGTTCACAAATAAGACTGTTTTAAAAAAGTATTGGTCTCGATATTTAAGCAAAATAGGTTTTAGTTTATAAAATATTTTTTGTGTTTTAAAATTAAAATCCGTACTTTTTTAAACTCTGAATTAAAACTTTAATTTCTGAATTCACACATGTATGTGGGAACTCGCACATTAACATAAAAGTCTGCATTCAGAGTTAAAAGTCTGACTTTAGAGATTAAAGACTAAATTTAGAGTTTAAACTGTAAATTAGGAAAAAAATTAGAGCGTAAATCAGCATTTTGCTAATTAAATAGACCTTATCAGACAAGCAACTTAAAGAATATCATATAATAAGTAAGTCTATTACAACAATATAGAGTTTATCTATACGAAAGCATAGAAAGTATGCGTATGTATTTTTTTTTTAATTTAGACTTTAAACTCTATTATTTAGGCCTTATTCTCCGAATTTAGACTTTCTTCTTTAAATTTAGACTTTAAACCATAAATTCAGACTTTTATGTCAGAACTCGCACACTAGCACAAAAGTCTAAATTCAAAGTTTAAATTCTTAATTTACAGTTTAAAGTCCAAATTCAGAGTTTAAAGTTTAAATGTAGAAGTTTAAAATCCAAACTTAGACTTTAAAGTCTAAATTTAGGAGTTTAAAGTATAAATTTAAAAACTTAAGTCTAAATTCCGAGTTGAAAGTCTAAATTTTGAGTTTAAGTCCAAATAAGGGAAAAAAATTACTGCACAAACGTGCAGTTTGCTAATTACACCAAAAATATCTTACAATAAGTAAGTATGTGACAACAACATAGAATAGACTTTAAAGTCTGAATTCAGACTTTAATCTCTGAGCTTAGACTATAATCTTTAAATTCATACTTTGATCAGTGTATTCTACAAAATGGCGATCATTTCTTAAGTAATGTTTTCCTTATTACTATTCTTATTTTTTTTCTTAAATCCACTTCAAATATATCAACTGTTTTAGCAAATAGATGCCCGCAAGGAATTAACAATATTTTTGTGTTAAAACGATTTTTAACAGATAAAAATATCTAGGTTGTCATTACGTTGTTAGAAAGTCGAAAGAACAAAGTCACTTTTATAAACTTCCACTTTTTATAGCAGATCACTTATAAACAATATTTTAAATTGTCTGACCATATACCAAGACTTAAATCGAACTGTCTGTCATAAAGTTTTGTATATGTATTTTCTGCTTGCCCTGTATAAAACCAATCTGATTTTGATTATTTTTAATTTTCAAATTAAAAGCATCTTAAATTTCTGGACGTAGGAACGTATAGTCACAAAACTCCCTAAAACTGGAATCTGCAACAGGTAGCTTCAATCCCAGCATAATGGAATCTTGTATAAACGAAAGTACGGAGTTATTTTAAAACCATTTATTTTGTCACATATTTGTCGTTTGGAATTTTGGACAAACATTTATTTTATAAATCAGATAATGTGAATACTTTATAATTATCATCTATCAACCATATTATGTCTCTTTATGGATATGACTAATAAATGTTAGCCTACCAACATATTAATTTGCTTAGATTGTTAAAAGCAATACCATGTTAGTCGTCTATTTGCAACATTATATTTTTTAATTAATTTTCACCCGCTCATATTTTACATTTTTTTTATATCTTCTAAAACAGAGGCAGGACTAGATATAATTTTATCAGAATTAAACACTAATTTATACCAAGCTTAATGGAAATATCTTTATCAACCATATTGAAAATTCTAAAAAATAAAACATTAAATACCTTCAGCTATTATAACAGAAGCCTAAAGTGTTGTCCTTTGACTTGTATGCTTATTTGTGTGTGCGTACTCTAATTTTGGTGCACCAAACTTACTGTTTTTTGCCACAAAATATTTATTGACACTATTGTTTAGGTGATTTTACTGTAAAATTGTATCTATTTTAGTGCTGTACACCTCACTAATAAAAAACCGTCAAATAACCGATTCTCGGGTTTGGATAAAACAGTAACAGGCAATAAGTTTGCAACATATAGGATTTTTTTTAATAAGAGAAAATTCGATTTATTTTCTCGATTTTGACATATGTTACGTGACCAGCGGTATGCCATAAAATTTAAATAAACTGAGATAAAATCACCAAAAATGAGGTTGGATAACAAAATATTGTTAAAGCCGAAAGTGAAAAATAATTTAATTCCAACTCCAAATGCAGAGTTAAAAGGATGTATTTTTAAAAAGTAAATTCGTTATTTTTAAAAGATATTTTCTTTATTAAAGTAAAAATTTACTCTTTTATTTATCTATTATTTATAGCTTAATGAAACTAAATTCCATTTGTTTTAGTTATAATAAGATACTTTTTGTTTGTTTGACAATCAGAAAAAATATTTATTTTTAAAAACCTTCTCGGAACAGTCAAATTTATTTGCTCTAGATATATTTTACCGACAACTAGTGTTGTTAATACAAATATTTCCAAAGAAAATATTTCCATAAAAATGAAAAAATTGAAAATTTTCGGACGTGTCTCAGAAATGTTGGACGCGTTTTAAACCATCAAAACACAGGTTTATATACAGATGGTGAAACTTGATCTTGGGATAGGATTTCTGAGCAAAGAAAAAAGATATACATTAAGAAAATCTAAGTATAAAAGAAATAAAGCAAAGCATATCTCCTCATTGCCGCATTTCTTCATTTATTATGGGCGTTGAATGTTATCCCGTATTTTAAATTTATTTGCTTTGGACGGGGAAACTTTCAGTTTAATTGGTGTGGAGGGGAAGGCGGCAGCTGTTTTACACGTCTCTCGCCTAGCATTCCCGTAGATGGAACACGAACCGCGTCGTAAAGAACAGACCCCTTGCTTGACCGGCAACGGTCTCAATAAAACATAGTACCAAAGTCCCCATAAATCAATCTGTATATTTCTTATACTTTTGTGCAGTACAAATTTCACACTGTAAAAATAATTTCTGAAAAAGGACGTATATTTTTGCAATTACAAAAAACAAAAATATTGAACTCGGAGATTCATCGATTATTGCTTGTTGGCTCTTGCTTGCTTTAAAAGAAGTTGAATTGCATTCCCATGAAGAAGGCATTGATGCTGAATACAATATTGAAAGTGTTGATGATATCGATGAAGATATGCCTCTTGATCAAGTTGCTTAATTAGTGTTTCGTGGTCGTGTTTAATTACTTATTTAGAAATGTCACTGTTTTCTTTGTATTTTTAATACTTAAACTTTTATTTATATAATGTATTTTGCGTTTTTACTTTGGATGACAATTCCACTTAGGTATAAATAAACCCATTTGAAATGTTAAACATCGAAATTTGCTATCAAATAAAAGAAAGGAGAACAAAAGTCACTGGCTAAAAAAATCGATAAGTTTACGGATCTGCCAATGGTGTTGTCAATGGTTAACTCAGAAGCTACTGAATTTTATATTGTTATTTAATTATTATTTTGGTTTTAAGTTTGTTTTATATGCGATACTGTATTACCAAATACCATTTGCACTCAGATTTTGAGTTTTCTTAAAATCACTCGAGCTTTGCTCTTATAAATATCTGACCAAATCTGAGCACTTATGGTACTTATGATAATATTTTATTAAATGTTTAGTTTTTTAAGTTTTGTATTTTTTTATATTTCCAATATTTTCAATATTTCCATATATTTTCGCTGTTTTCTGATATATTTCCGGAAATATTTCCCATCACCACTGACAACTGAAAACGAGTTTTATATTTCGTTCAAAAACTTAAAAATTAACACTAAATGTATATATAACATTAAAATAAATTAATAAATTCAGTGTTGATTTTTAAGTTTGTGTGCGAAATGTAAAACTTGTTTTCAGTAGTCTAGTATGAGTAAAACATGACTAGAACCAATAAATTTTACTAATTTTAAATATTTTAACGTTTTTTTGGTCAAAACATTAATAATATTTTTAGGAATAAACCATTGCAACAGCGGATTTCCTAGCAAAAATCTATTTTTAAAATTATTTGTTTTGGTTGTCAATTGTTGGGGTCGAATGGTATAAGGCTGTGTTACGGAATTAACGATCAAACGGTTTTATAACCCGTAAACAGGAAAAAGTCACATGGCAGGATTTAATCGGTGGTAGGAAGATTAAAGGGGTGGAGAAGAGGCGTAGTTGAAACTTGGGAGAATGTCAAGTTTAAGTTTGCGTAAGTGGCTATAAGTTTAACTACAGCCATAAGGATTGTGCGGTGTTCTTACCAAGTTTTTTTTTTAATTGACAGTTACAAAGGTAAAATATTTGCTGTTAATATTTTAAAATAAGTAAATTCGCATGTTATTATGGGTACGTTTGCATATATTTATCTGTGACGCCGCTTATTACAGGTCGTATGTTGCTCTGGCTTAAAAATCATTTTTTTTTTTCATTTTATTATTGGATCTTTCCCATTTACGTTTTTCTGCTTGGCGTAAGTTGTACATGTACCCTGTGACCAACTCAGCTTCTATATTTATCTTTTTTCTTCTTATATCTTAAAAATCAAGTGGTGGTTGATATAATGGTAATGGAACGATATATGGTAATAAAATATTTATATTTACTTTTTATTTAACAATATTTGCTCAGAATAAAAGTAGGAAACATTTTTTATACCCTGTATAGCAAACGATGCACGTGGCTACTTGCCATATGTTTTATTTATTATGACTGAATGCACATATTTTACAGCATTTTGAAATTTATTAATTAAAGTTAGAAAACTAAAATGATTTGCATATGCGCTGCAATGAAATTAGTTAATTTCCAGCTAGTTTGTTTTTAAATTAACTATATGGATAATAGAAAACATCTAAGTGGAAATTTGCAGACTAAAATAATACAGATGAATGAATTTTGAGTTAAATGGTTTTTGTTTTCAGTCAAAAATTTAAGTAAAATTAACAATGCTTATCAGCATAAAAATTATTTAGACAGTTTTTTAAAACAGGTTTAATATTTTTACTTATTACTTAAGGCAAAACAAGCGCTTAGCGGTCAACAATCTGCAAGGGGTTCAGATGTTTAAATCTTCAAAATGAGGTCCACTATATTAGCTGTCAAAAACATATCGGAAGGTGATAAACTTACATAAAATATTAGGTAATTGGGTCCAGCCAAAACCTGAAAAAACATGGCATGAGGTTCACGAGGCAAAAAAGCTTGGGGTCTGTGCTGCATTTAATCAATTTCATCAAAAGATATTTACCTAATTTTTTTTATTAATCCGTTTAAAAGTTAGAGAAGTAGTTCCCTTTAAATTTTAATAAATATTGTTGCAAACTAAAAATATGTGTTTAGTTTATAGAATTTTAGAAAGTTAGAACTACTTAATTTATGTTTATTATATAGTTAAATAAATTATCTTAGTTTTTCCCCATACCCACGACCATTGTAAGAGTTCCGGAAGGCGCTGGAGTAATCCATTTTGAATTTTTTTGCATTCTTTTCCACGTACTATAAAAGGAGATATAAAGATTCACACAGGTAAGAGTTAAATCGATAGCCGAGCCAATTACTTGAAGACATTGACAATTAAACAATTAGTATTATTACGTTTCATTGTTGTTACCATTAACGTTTTTTAACCTGATTGCTAATAAAAAAGGTGTAAAACGAGAATCTGTGTTTTTATACGACGTGTTACGAAACAATACCATTTATTTAACGCATAGAAACATATACAGCTTGTCTATACGTGTACAAAATTGTATTAAAGACGTCAACATGAATCGATTTAAGCCAGATGAGTTATACCTGAAATTGCATACTACGAAATGACGTTTTTAATGGAATACTGATGACTAAAGCACGGAATATATGCAACAAGTTTTTGAAAAAATATGCGCATATATATGCATCTTTTTTCATAAAAATATGCACAAATATTGACTTTTATTACAAAATATGCAATTCAATATGTAATAAAATTTAATGATGTAATAGAACAAAATAGGGTAAAAAAAAGTACAATCTTCAAAAAATGGTTTTATTTGGAAAAATAAATACACATGAGAGTGAAAAGTGAGAAAACATAGTCAGATATTAGTTATGTGGTCAGATACAATTATTTACTATTTTAAAATGGTACATAATTAGTTTATAATTAATCCAAGATTAAATACATATATACAAAGCACAAAAATAATACAAATATTATACAATTTTTCGTTTGGAAATACATAAAAGGCATTGACAACAAGATACTTTTCGAAGTTTTCTAGTAAAAATGATTGTCTTCTATCAGTGAAAATATGTTTATACAAAGAAAAGGTTCTTTCAACGTCTACTGACGTAATTGGACAATACTGAAGTTTTGGAAGTATACTATAAGGCCATGGTACATGTTCGTCAGAAGACTTATTTTCGTAGATATTTTTGACTATTTTTAAAAATTTATACCCTTCATTCTTCGTTAAAGTCGCATCCGCTTTGCGCCTTATTTGATCTCCAACTTACCCGAACGTTGCCACACTTAGCCAAAAAGTGTCAATGGTACTAATGGACTCTCTTAAACTTAATTGTCCACTCTCTAACGATGTGATCATATCTGGTATAAAACCAAAATGAACTTTAATAAAAACTAAATCTCTAGCTACACTTGCACTTTGTAACAAGTCCTTACTTTGAACTACACTCTGAGCGTCGTCCTCCAAGTCCAAAATTAGTCTTTAACGGCATCAAAGTGTTCAGCGTAGAATATAGCTGCATTAATCCACGTTCCCCATCTGGTAATTACGGTTCTGGTGGTAAACTAACTCCAGGCAGTCGCTCCCTATACATTTGCACTCTTAGAGGGCTTTGATAAAGACTTTTTAACACTTGAAATTAGCTTATTTACTAGCGGAAATGCTGTTCTGATGGTTTCTGCTACTCGGTTTATCCCGTGCAGAAGACATGTAACATGCACCATATTGGGGTAAAATACTTTAAGGTTCTGTCCTACTTTCACCATATAGGGCGCGGCATCAGATAGAAGCACTAAGAATTTTTTCTTCTGGCACTGGGTTTGGAAGAAAGAAGCTTGATAGAGACTGCTGTATGAATCTGGATACCGTCACATTATTGGTTTCTCCAACTGTTCGAAGCTATTAGGTATGCGTTTGTAGAATTATTTTATTCAAGTGCTCCAATCATCAGATGTGCGATATATCTCCCACAAGCATCTGTACTTTCATCCACAACGATGTAAAAGTTTTCTCGCCAATTAAAGATTTTATTTCCTGAAGGACTGTCTCGTAGACCCAATGAACATTTTTCTTCTGAGTGTCGACTCATCGGGAATGGTTTGGTTGAATGCCTTTGTAGAAAACTTCTAAATTGGGGATGCTGAAGTTTTCTTAGTGGTATGTTAGCTGCCATCATAGTTTGACACAAGTCTTGTTGAAAAGTTCCTTTTCCGACTGAGATTTTGCACCCACATTTTGAAATGCGTTTTTAACACTCTGCTAAACTGGCGCACATTTCATTTTTGTAACCTTCGCGATATGCAGCGCTGTTTTTAAATGCTGATCCACTTGAAACTTTTTCTCACAAACAATTATTTTTGAACAGGCTTTGCAAAACTTTTTCTCCACTAAATTCTAACTCGGAAATACCCTTAATCCACGTCGCAGTTTTTACTATTTTCGCCATTTTTATTCGCCAATTAAAACTCACTCTGCTGACACACCAAAGGTTTTTGACAAACTAAAAATACTAACCTGAGTCTAGTTATGCCTACCCAATATTTATAAATTCCAAACTGTGGAACCTTGGGTTATTGTTAAAGTATTAATAATTTGGGTAAAACCAACAACCCTATCATAAAATAATAAAAACCTCATTTAAGTTGTACCTGGGAATTCCCAAAGATTGAGTATTGGAGTCAGCCGCCCGACTGATGATAAAGAATTTAGATATCAAATGGTGCTAAAAATTTTTGGAAAAGATGACCATAATATGCAGGTAAATCAAAATGTATCAAAAATATGCATTTTTTTCAAAAACGGACAAAATATGCAAAATATGCATGTATATGCAATTTGCAATAATCCGCGCTTTACTGATGACTGAAGTTTTAAAAAGTGATATCACCAGTGTTTTGATTTTTATATCACCAAGATTATAGTCCAATAAATAACAAACAGAAAGGTTAGGTGGTGATATATTCTATAAGCTATCTTTGATTGAAACGTGAGTTTTTTTTTTTTGGGGGTAAAAGTAAGTAAAATTTTTGCCAATATGTTTAAAATGATTAAAAATTTAAAGAGATTAGTTATAGTAAAAATTGTAGCCAATAAAGTTCTCCATAAAAAAGTTTATAGACTTTTTTGTAGATTTATTCTTTAAGTAATCGAAAAGATAAAAATATAGTGTTAGCATTTTTTTAAATACCTACTTTTTTCCACACAACCACTGGGGACTGGGAAGAGTTCTAATAGGCCTTTTTTGTGGTAACCTTACCTGACCTAATACCACACAAATAATTTCCTAATGTTTTTAAAAATTTAATCGCCTCTTTAAAAGTAGATGTTTCCATATCTTAAATCAAAGCAATGAGATCAGTGTCTTTATCAATCTGTATCTTGTGTTCTGTCTCTTTGAGTTCCCCATTCAACAAGATTACCCATGGCAGTATGCATATACAGCGAAACAAAAAAGTACTAATTTTTTACAAGTACAACTTGCATTGCAGCCTCTAGCTATTGAAAAATATAGTAGTTAGTAATTGATCGGGGCTTGTGACAAGAAAGCAAAAGTCGGTCCGGGCCGCATGGAGGTAAGTAACAGCGCATCGCCATTCGGGGGGCCCGGGCGTATTTGAATGTAAACGCGGGCTGACCATTTTACTGACGATCTCGAGTACTACTTTGCATAGACTTTTTCCCGCGAAAAATATCCCAAAAAGCACAATTATTCGTCTTCTATAAAGGTCAAATTTATTGTATTGTCTATTTTTATTATGGATTTTCGTGCTTACCAGATGGCTATTGTTATTTAGAAAAAATGTGTTGTGTTGCAATTAAAAAAAAAGAAAAGATAAAAAGTAGCTAATAATAAAAATGTTTATGCCTAAGCCTCAAGAGTTAGGTTATTTTCCCCCCATACATTTTTGGGAGTTGTCCTTGTCGGCTCTTTGACGGAATAATTTGTTGACAAAGAAAGGGTTTTGGGAATTGATTGATTATTGATTTTGTCGTTATAGGCTTTATTTTAAAACCCATTTAAAAAATAATTTTTAGATTTGTCCTTTATTTTGGAGGGTTTAAAAAGCATAGATCCAGGGTCTTCTTTTAAATTTTGTCACCTTTATTAATTTTTGCCGTTCTAATTCAATTTGGAATATTTTTTTATTTCTTGCAATAAAGATATAGTACGATGTAATGGCTAAACACGAGTATTGATTCCTTTTTTGAATACTAAAATTTTTATGTGGCCCCAAAAGAAAAAATCTAATGTATTGAAATCCAGGAATCTCACTGGCCAGGAATAAGGCCCCCGCGGCCTATCCATCTTTTAGGATAGGTCTCATTTAAAAAAGTCAGTAATAGCCCTTGCGAAATATGGTGAGGCTCATACTCTTCTTGAACTGGGTGTCTAACAGGTTGGTTCTTATTATTCTGTGTAGGAAAATGCCCTTCTTCGCATATAAAAGCGAATACGTTTGCAAATTTCTGATGGTTTGGGCATTTTTAACGGGCAACCTTCTTACAGATTCTGGAGCCGTTGTTCTTCCATTTCCATAGCAATAAGCCAAATAGTATCAAAACTTTTTGATAATAAGAGTTGTTTTTTTTGCTGGAACGTACTATTTCTAGGCAACATGGTCACTTTTATTAGGCTACCAAACATTTTTTGTCTATTTTCCATTGATTTCTAAAAAACATCTAATTTTTATGACTTCGTGGTAAGTGCGGCAACATTAAAAAATATGTTATTTGGATTACATTCATCAAAGTAAAAGTAAAATTTTCAAAAATATGACATACAGGGTGATGGATTTTAAATAAATAAAAAACTTGGCATTTTAAACCCACCTATAAAAAAATATTCTCACCCATTATAAATATTTTATGTAAAGTGCTTCCAGAAATATAACAAAAATAAATTTTAGGGAAAACCTATAAAACACCATGTATCTCGGTAAAGGTTAGAGATAGGACTACTAAATGTGGGATATTTAAAACCCCCAAGGATATCTCTATCTCATGGTATCGTATATACATTTAAATCCGCGTCACCCTGTATATTTCCTAAATATTTGTCGCAGTGGCTCAAAAAAATTAATAAAGGTGACAAAATTTAAAAGAAAACCCTGGATCTATGCTCCTTAAACATTTCAAAATAAAAGACAAATCTAAAAACTTCTTTGTTTAAAGGGTTTAAAATAAAGTCTACAACGACAAAATTAATTATCAATCAATTACCAAACCTTTCTTTGTCTCAAATATGTATGGGGGTAACAATAACCTAATTTTAAGGCTTAAGCATAAACATTTTTATTATTATTGCTACTTACATTTACTTCCTCTTTATTTTTTAACGCAAAACATTTTTTTTCTAAATAACAATAGTCATCTGGTAAGCACGACAAATCAATGATTAATAAAATTAGACAATACAATAAAATATGCTACCTTTATAGAAGACAAATAATTGTGCATTTTGGATCTTTTTGCTAGAAAAAGTCTAGTGCAAAGTAGCACTCGAGATCGCCAGTAAAATGGTCAGCCCGCGTGTTAAGCCAGAGTCTCATGCATCCGATTTCCGACGATCCGATCATCCGAAATTTTTGATTGGTCAGAACATGTGGCGCCACAATGTTCTGACCAATCAAAATACTTTCGGATGATCAGTCAAATCAGGATATAGACTCCTTTAATTCGAAAATACGAACGGCCTCCCAATAGCGATGCCACGTGTTAAGCCGGGTATTCACTTAGCGAACGTATACAGCCGCACGGCAACAAACGTATATGCCGTAAATGTGCGTGAATTTTGTTCGACATGCGCTCTGACATACACATTTAACAAACGTATGCGTGTAGTGTTGTTCACCTAAAGCCGGGTATTCACTTAGCGAAAGTATACAGCCGCACGGCAACAAACGTATATGCCGTAAATGTCCGTGAATTTTGTTCGACATGCGCTCTGACATCCACATTTAACAAAAGTATGCGTGTAGTATTGTTCACCTTCGTTCCGATAATTCATTTTCATTCGTATTTCATTCATATACGTACACATCCCAAAACGACGTGTGGCGAATTTCCTTTGATGTACCGACAAGCGAGCGAACCTTTCCGCAACCGAATGCATGCGTTCGTAGATAAAATTATTACGTCCACCTAACCGAACGTATACGTTCGTTGCCGTGCGGCCTTATACGTTTGCTAAAGCCGGGTATTCATGCGAACGTATAGCCGCAGGCAACGAACGTATGTCTGGTTAGTGGACGTCTAGTTAGAACGCATGCATTCGGTTGCGGAAAGGTTCGCTCGTTTGCGGTACATCAAAGGAAATTCGCCACAGGTCGTTTGGGATCGCACGTATATGAATGAAATACGAATGAAAATGAATTGTCGGAACGAAGGTGAACAACACTACACGCATACGTTTGTTATATGTGGATGTCAGAGCGCATGTCGAACAAAATTCACGCACATTTACGGCGTATACGTTTGTTGCCGTGCGGCTGTATACGTTCGCTAAGTGAATACCCGGCTTAAGTGAATACGCGGCTTTCGTTCCGACAATTCATTTTCATTCATATTTCATTCATATACGTACACATCCCAAAACGACTTGTGGCGAATTTCCTTTGATGTACCGACAAACGAGCGAACCTTTCCGCAACCGAATGCATGCGTTCGTAGATAAAATTATTCACGTCCACACTAACCGAACGTATACGTTCGTTGCCGTGCGGCCATATACGTTCGCTAAGTGAATACCCGGCTTTACTTACCTCCATGCGTCCGGGTCAACGACTATGGTATATAATCGTTAGGTCCGGGTGTCCAAGTAAGAAAGGGCGCCGGCTGTATCTTGGAAACTATTCATCGCATAGCGTTGGGGAAAAATATTTTTCGTAAAAGTGGTTAAAAGAAATAGCTGAAAATTATTTTTAAGTTTATAAAACTATCGCGAGAGTACCGCAACCGCAACGTTAAATTAAAAAAGCTATTTTTTCATCGGCAAAAACTCTAACCAATTCTGCATCAGTTTGGTTAAGAACTTTTTGTCGTATTTCCAATAATAAGGGTGGGGGAAGATAATAAATAATGCAACTTTCAAATAGCTCTACCTTCCACATTTTTTATCGAAAGCGGTTAAACGGGTTTTTTTAAAAGAAAATTTAAATTTTTTTTAAAATTTTCCCTTTTTCGGTGTGGGCTAGTTTGGGGTTTTCACAACAAAAGGCTGTGGACAACTGGGTTTTTTCGAGATTTGCTGAAAAGTTAAATACGACGATATGTTTTTTATTGTGGTTTAGAAAAAAAAAAAAATCCCTTTAAAAATTTTTGAGAAAACCGTTTTGATATCTGCATTCGTTTTCGAGTTTTTTCCCAAAGTAACCTATTTTTCAAATAATAAATAAGATTAACAATTAATCAAAACAGTCTTTGTTATAGAATAAAAGAATAATTACTGCGGAGTTAATAAAATACTACAAACTTTTTAAAAATTTTGTCCCATTTAAAAAAAATTTTTTTAGATTTGTCCTTTATTTTGAAGGGTTTAAAGAGCATAGCCCCGGTCTTCTTTAAATTTTTTTCCCCCCTTTTTTTAATTTTTTTCCGTTCTAATTAATTTTTTGGGAAAATTTTTTTTTTTTTCTTGAAAAAAATTAAGATAAAAGGAAATGGGAATGGGCCCCCGGGATACTTTTAGGTGGTCCAAAAAAAAATTTTTTTGGGGGTGGGCTATTTTTGGGTTTTTAAACCCCAAAAAAGAGGGGGGTTTTGGACAACTCGGTTTTTGAGATTTTTTTTGAGAAAGTTAAATAGACGATATGATTTTTATTGTAGGTCTAGAAAAGAAAAAAAAACCTACACTATGGAGAAAACCGCGTTTTGATATCTGCATTCGTTTTCGAGTTATTTCAAAGTAACCTATTTTTCAAATAATAAATAAGATTAACAATTAATCAAAACAGTCTTTGTTATAGAATAAAAAAATAATTACTGCGGAGTTAATAAAATACTACAAACTATTTTAAAGTTTGTCTTGTATCCACTAGAGAACAGAATGAACAATCGAAGACAAGGCAAGTAGGCTTGGAAATAAAAACAAGAACAAAAGATTAGAAAAAGACATGCCTTATTTAAGTTGACAAGTGTCAGTTCCAATCCAATTTTTAAACATATCTATCTACATAAAAATGAGAATATCAAATGAATATCATATCAAACTGACAAATTGTCAACTTAAATGAGTTGTAATGTAAATATTTTTGCTCAACGCTGTGCGATAAATAGTTTCCGAGATACAGGCGGCGTACTTTCTTATTTGAACATCCGGTACACCTAATTCGCGGACACCCTGTATATTGCATTGAAAACGTTGCAACTGGCAACAGAATACATTTACTTAATATGTACCCACCTTAAACAATAAATACTTGACAAAATACAATAATTTAATAAAATTTAAAAATACCGACATGTGTAATGAGTATTTGTGGTGTTATATGATTTATAATGTGTTGTAAATAAGGTAGATAACTTGTGAGTTTGTTCTATAAATATATTATTCTCTGTAAGTTAAAATAGTCAGAAAACATTGTTTCTACATGTTTTTACTGCGATATAACTGGGTGATTTATATTTTAAAGGAAATGTTTAAATTTTTTTATTTTCGCCGACTATAAAGATATGTGTGATGATTTATACACACTGTAAATGCAACAAAATTGTAGATTTAGGATTATGAGAAAGCAGAGCCGACTAAAGCATCCAGTAAAAGGGCTTAAAGTGCTAAGCCCTTGCCCAATGTACTTCCATTTGACAAAGCCGAATAATTTTAATTTTTCATAGGTTTTTTTTATTACCAAGAGCTCGTGTTAAATTTTTGTAACTAAAAGAAATTCTCTTATTATTATATGAAAACCCAAAGTTTATTTTTTTTGCCAAATTAATTTTTTTATTAGCAAACATACAGGGTGGCTGAGCAAAAACGAGCAAAGGTTCTTTTTGAGTACTCAATCTTTTTTGAAAAAACCGTTCGGACCCGTATACTTTTTTTTTGGGGGGAAAATTTTTGCAGCAACCCCCCTCTGCAACCTTTTGGCAATTCCCTTCTAAAAAAATTTTGGGAAAGGGGGGGAATTACCTGTTTGAAACCTTTTTCGATTATCTTAATGGACATACCTAGAGATGTTAAATTTCCGGAAATTTAAGATCGTTCGCGATTCGAATGTTCGCGAATATTCGCGAACTTATTTTTTTACTACCGAAATTAGACACAAACATAAAAGGGCTTTAACTCAAGCTTTCACGCTATTCATTTTCGAGAAAAACCTACAGGAAACAAAAAGTAATTTATGTATTTTTTGTTTTTATTTTTGTTAACAGACTCTACAAACAAAACGACGTAACAATATGTACTTAAAAAACAGACAAAACAAAATTACTTTTGTGTAAAAGCAAAAATAAACACCGTACTGCTATAGTCATTAACATTTTAATAAACATTTAATAAAGTGAAGTTTAAAAACGCTTTCTAGAACACCAGCGAAATCTTATTTTACTCCTTTTATTGTATTCTACTCCAATTATGGCCTTGGCTGCCAATCTTTTTTAATTCCAGCGCCGTTTAGCCAGCACTCTCCTTCCAGTCATATGGTGCGATGTCGCAACATAAGATTTCCCAGGCTTTGTCGATAGAAAATCTGAATTTCGAGCTTTGTAGCCCCCAGAAATTCCGACTAATATACAACTTAATCGATGAAAGGCACAATTAACGGTGATCTAACCAGGAATTGCTACTGGTATTGTGTACAACCAGCTTGCTGTCAGTCTGACGTCTCACACCGCGCGCGCAACCAATCCTCCGCCATAGGAAGATAACCTTGTGCACCACGTGAAATGTAAAGACTAGGCCTTAACCACTCACAGCGCTTAGCCCCAGAAGAAAGACCCCTTATTATTTGGAGGCGAGTTCCCCTTTGATTTTCACAAGTAAAAACACGGTTTTTCGCGCCACTGCGGTCGATTTTCACGAAAAAGCCGAATCTTCCAAACGCGTAACCTCACTTGATGAAAGTCGAAACGAAAGTCTATTTTACTCCTTATCCTTAGGCTCAGTGCTTAAAAACAAAACACAAATTTTTACTAGGTAACCACAACACATGTGGTGTCACAGCAAAACTAACAAAGGGCAGCACGATTTTATGAATTCGTGGGAAAATACGGTCATTTTCCTCGCGCAGGTTCAGCCGCCATTTTGCTGAAATATAATCTGTCTTTTTTATTTAAATTGTAATCGTTTTGTGTGCGTTTCTTTCGTGTTTCGTGCTTAAAAATATCAAATGCGCTGCCAGGGAAAGATCGTGCTGCCTGTTAATTATGCTGTGCCACAAGTAAATATGTTACATGGTTACCTTGCAAAATATTTGTTTAAAACCAAAATAAAGCAATTATGGGATTCTTCCACAGCCCAGTTACCCCACTTCCAATTGAAAGATGTCAAAGGCAGATGGCGCTTTAATCATTGTTGTTGCAAAATGACCAATTGTGCATACAAGAGGCGCAATTTAAAAAAGAAGAATATGCGATTAGTTACGAAATCAGTAGTTAGATGGAGATAGCGGCAGTAATTTAAATGCGAATATTCGGGCGAACACAGCACCGAATTTCCTCGAAAATTTGCATTCTTTGCTTGGAAATATTCGCGGCTCACATCTTTACTACATACCTAGAATAAGCCATTTTGATTTGGTGGATTTCAAAATTCAGCGTATCTAAAGGAAAGCAATATATTTGTTTTGTGGTGTTTATAAAAGATTTCTAAATAACAGCGATCGAACCCATGAACTTTTGCTAAGGCATGATCCCTAATTGCAACGCCTTGACAAGGGTGCCTTTAACCCCTAAAATTTAAAAAGGAAAGGGGGACCAAGGAGCACTTTGTTATAAAGATCTTTTATTTTTCCTTACGGACAAACCTACTTTCAGGGTGGTTCTACTGAATTTAAATTTTTAGGGATAATAAATTGGGCTCTAGTAAATCAATTAATAGAAAATAATTTATTCTTCTTAAGGCAGTTTATTAAAACCCTTAGGTTGTTATGTTAGGTAAAAAGTATGTACTTCTAAAGCGAACAGGGCTCTATGGAGCCTAAAACACAAAAGAGGAATCGGCGCATTTTGGAGGTCATAAAGCTTGGTTTTAGAGCCTAAACATATTTTTCGGCGAACGTCTATTTATAAGTAAAAATAACGTATACAAAATCATGCATTAATAGCCCTTATTAATAAATGATTTTCTGTTAATTAACGATTATAGTGTAGGCGACGAAAAATACACAAAACAAAACATTGAGTCTGTTTATAACCTTGTCACTCGAATAACAGTTATTAAAGTATTTTTCAAGTTAGTTGCCTTAAACTGAAATTCATCTCGAAAAAAATTCGGGGAAAAAATATTGTTTCCTCAATTTAATAAAAAAAAGTATCGACGAAAAAATTGATTGTTTTCGATGAACATTCAGAGTGCATATCCAAAAAGTTTTTAAATTATGCTTCCCCAAAAAGAATAAATTAAAATGAGTCGTCGTTTCGTTTGAATACTAGTCTGGAAAATGAATTTACTATCTCTTATACTGTGTTTTAAAAGAATTTTGGATGAACCAAGAAAAAATATTAGGAATATGAAGAGGGGTAAAAAAGAATTCTTTGAGAAACATTTCTATACTATATTTAGAAAACCATGCCGTTAAGTTACTAGATACTATGGGTGCTGTGTCTCAAGATGATTAACTGATTTCATTAACAGTATCTAACTAGTAACAAACCAAACTAATATGAGTACTCTTTAGATGCAATTCACATGCTTACATATTTAGGTATTATTCAACGGATTTATTTTTATTAATTTTTAAGCGGTTGAGGATTTGTACTGCACCTCAGTTTTATTACCACATTTATGATTTTCAGATTACCAGATAAAAATAAATTTCGAACATCTCTTTTAACCTAATAACTAATAACTCATCGAATATTTATTCTTTTAGGCGATAATATAGACGGCATTTCGTTACCTTTAGTAATTTTTTTTTATTGGAAGAATGCCTCTTACGTTTAAAAAAACAAATGCCTGTACATAAAAAATATTACATGCTTTTTAAAAAATAATTTTAAAAAATGTTAATGGCGTCTAATGCCAGGTACATACATTGTAAAAATCCTCAGAGGAAAAACTGCGCAGTCCTAGCGCCAAGAATTTTCGGAGTGTGCATGGTTTAGAACTACCTTGATCGCCGGACTGCGCAGTCGCTGACCAGGCCTGAAAGGTTTTTGTTTTTAGGATTTCCCCAATATGTGTGTCTGGTATACGATATCCAGAAAGCTCAAAAAATCCAATTAAATTACCATTGAAATGTAATATTGCTGGTACAAATCAATAAGTAAAGAAACATATTTTTTGTCTTAAAGGTGGTTGCTTAGAAATGTATACCGCTTAAAAACTAAAAATATATATTGGTTCCATCTTGTCATGTTGGTATTTTTGTGAATATTTTTTTTATTTTATGTTTATTTAGTACTTATAAATAGTCATACAAATTCTAAAACATATTGTTGCATAGGTGTTAATTTGCAGCAGGATTGCTCATTAGGTTTAATTTAAGTCCAACTTAGTGTTATGCTTCCGTAAAAAATAGATTTTATCTAAGTATTGTATTTGGAAAAAAACTATTTTAAAATAGCGCCAACAACAGGATGACTGGCAATGGCTTCAATCTTTAAAGTTTAAGCACCAAAATAACAAATGATGCACATATTCTATTACACTAAATGACAAAGAAAGGTAAACACCTAGTATTAAGATACCTATTTCAATATTATTTTGCAAAGAATTCATTTTCAGGTTAGTAAAAAATTATTAAAATTTTAGCTATATCTACGGCACATCTTGCCGGTTCTTTTGGACCTTTTCAATTAATTTAGGAAGTAGTAGAGCCACATGTTCTTTCATATCTTAAGATGATCAAAAACTCCCTTTTTCAACAAGAAACCCTGGTACTTTCATTTTTTAACTACTGTTCATTCGTTTATGGTCCGTTTTTGACTTTGCATATCGGCGGAAGGATTCAACGGGTTCAAAATTCATGTTGTTGTCTTGTGTTTCCTGCGCAAATTTGATCATGTATCAGAAAGTATCAGGGATTTGAAATGGCTAAATATGGCAAATAGAAGACGGTTGCAGTTTGCCGTTTTCCTGCATAAAATTATGCGCAAAACTAATAGCACGCGACACCCTCCATAATAGAACTATACGCAATGGAAGTATGTTGGCGGTACCGAGATACTTGACGACTTTTATTTATAATCCGTTTGTCACTTTACTTTAATATTTTAAGAACTCCAGCCTGTTGGGGTTTTATGGTGGAGTAGACGATTACTAATTGGCTAAATATCGCCCTAATATGGTTGGCTGTGATAAGGTTAATTTACAAATCTCATCTTATAGATGTAATATACCTAACTGTGTTATTATAACCTTATCACTTAATAAAAGACGATTATTATTATAATTATTATTAAAACGCCAGACCACACGTATGCCAGTGTAACCGTAAACTTCATGGATCAACACTACATTAACCGCTTATCATAACCTGCAATTGAACAAGCGTCTCAAAAACATGCAGGAACCAAAGTTAAACTCACCCTGTTATTTAGTTATGGCATAAAAGTGTTTTAGGGTGAACACATTTTCTGTGAGACAGTTGGGTGCTTGTTACAATTCCTCTTCGTTTTTCACTTCCGAGATCCTAGGATTCCCGTGTATAGAAATTTAAGACATTTTGTTATTATTTGGATTAGTACTTGTGATTTAGAGCTAGACGATGAAATTATGTTTAAAATCTCGTAGTGTCCTTGTCAAGAACACATTTTCTGTGAGACAGTTGGCTTGTTATAATTCCTCTTCGCAGGGCCGGATTTAACTTCCGCCCTAATATGTCAATATTTTTTGGACACCAGAACGAAAAGTTCAGTATTAAAAGAATGTAAACTACACTAGTAATTTTTTATAAAAATATAATAAACAAAATTAACAAAAGTAAATCATACAGAAAATTAAATAACAATTCAAAAAACAAATTTTATAATATAAAAACAAAATATAAATTAAAATGGTAAAACGAATAAGTCTTTTTTTGAACTAGGTATTATTTAATTATAAGCAAAAACCTATTCTAACATTTTTCTTCGAACCTTTTCTGCAAAATAATTAATTATATAATTAAAATTTACGATTACATTCTTTTAAAAATTAATTGTAAATTTGCCGCCCGTAATATTTGCCACCCTAGGCTTTTAACCTACTCAGACTTTACGTAAATCCACCCCTGCCTCTTTCGTTATTCATTTCCGAGATCCTAGGATTTTCGTAAATAGAAATTTAAGACATTTTGTTATTATTTGGATTATTATCTGTGGTTTAGAGCTAGACGATGAAATTATGTTTTGAATCTACCGGCAATAGGCCCCGGTAAAAAGTCCAAGACATTAAAAAAAAACAAGCAAGCAAGTATTATTACTTTTCCATTTTAAGTCCATGCCATAATGTGTTTTATTGGTTCACATTAAAAACGAGTAGTCCTTATAAATTTTAAAGTCATCACAACTATATTAAAGAATATAAAGCATTTTAAATATTATGTATTTACACTCGCAAGGTAACTAATAAATACAATAAATAATAACAAAATTCAAGGTTAATAACTTGTGGAATATTTAACGTAGAAAATGACTAGATTTATTTAATGTATTTTTAAAAGTTAAATAATACCCCAAGAAAATTTTAAATAAAAATATATATGTACCCAGTCAGTGTTTCAGGTATTAAACTTGATTGACCTAGTTCGATTTCTTCAGTAACGCCTGTAAATTTATACAAACTAGGCCAAGTACAATAGTGCTAAAGATAAACTGGTAAGGTGTCATATAGATTGACAAAGTATGTTGTAGAATTAATTTTGTCTTATGTTATATGACCGTTCATTGGCTATATAATACGGCCCTGAGCACTTTCTGTTTGTCCTCCACCAGTAAACACCTATCTTGAGAGAAACAAATAGTGTAGTCGAGAAGTGTGTTTCCTGAGAAAAATAGCTAGAGTGCTTCGAAAAATATGAGCGATAGCTCATTTGACGCTGAATGCAAATCTGAGAGAGGCGTTTTAAAGATTTTTTCTGCGTATAAAAATTGCAATTGTTATTAACAAAAAACGAAACAAAAAAAGCTGATGATAGATAACTTAAAAACCATAAAAGATAGCGAAAATTACAAAAAAAAACCTTGAAGAGAAGAAACTTTCCGATAAAAAAGTCCCGCTTCCCGGAGTTCTATCTCCATTAATTATAATTGTAATTTAACGCTGAAAATCGGCCTCCACGCGACATTTTTGGTGATTCGCTCGGCGTCAAAACCGAATACGTATTTTTTAGGGTATTAAATATTAATTAAAAAATTCAAAAAATAATATAGTATATTTAGAACACTTCAAAGAATTTATTTCCGTTGAAAATTTACCTTAAAGTACCAACAAGTTAGACAATTTATTGTCAATTAACAAAATTGTTTCGAACTTTCGTCCCCATTGTACAAAGAAAAGTGCTTAAATAATTGTCGTATTTATTTTTTGCCTTGTAAAGTCTTTCTTAAATACATACTTAACCAGATAACGCCATAAAAGTTTTAAAAAAATTAATCCTTTATTTATAATAGTTTTATAACTTTGACAAAAAATAAAAAATCAGAGTAATATTGTCAAAGTTATAAAGTTAATATAAACCAAGCATTAAATTTTTTAAAACTTTTATGGCGTGATCTTGTTAGGTATGTATATAAGAAGGGCTCCACGATGCATAAAAAATATACGACAGTTATTTAAACATTTTTTTTTTAATGTACAATGAGGAGGAAAGTTCGAAATATGATAATTTTGTTAATTAACAATTGTCTAACTTGTTAAAAAATGAACTTTAAATTTTCAACGGAAATTAATTCTTTGCTGTGTTCTGAATACACCATTATTTTTAAACATTTTTTAATTAACATTAAATACCATAAAAAAATATTTAGTGTGACGTACTCGGTTTTGTTGCCGAGCGCGCAACCAAAAACTTCGCGTAAAGGCCCATTTTTAGCGTTAAATTTTGTTAATAATAATTACAATTTTCATTGGCATTCGTTAAATGAACGTTTAGTTCTTGTGTTTTGTAGCTTTTTTATTATCATAAAAAATATTTAAAAAAAAACATATTTAAAAAAAGTGTTATGAAAAATAATGACATCGGTTTTTAGTAAACCGAAAGTAATATGTTAAAACTAATTATAAAAAATTAAATCCAACACTTTTCACACGTCTTTTCAGTTTCAAAATGATAACTTGCATAGTTACAAATTAAATATGTATTAAGGTAGGTGGTTTTTCTAATACCTGAGTACAAAACCTTTACGTTTATTTACCCATTGTACCATTAAATAATTAATGAAAATTAAAATCCATATAAGACCTGCCTCTTTTTGCTATTCTTTAACTTGACTTCTTAGTTCATCTGGAGAAGTCCCAAACTTCGCACATATACGCTAATTTATCTCTAGAGTATCCTAAGTGTTAAACCTGCTGCTTGCAAAGTAATTTCTCCAAGCCTTCAAATTTTTACACTCGTATGAATAATTTGCCTAGGACTTCACTTAAGCCATTTAAGGTATATTAGACCTTGGGATTTTAACCTTGTATGGGCCATAAAAATATCATATACTTCTTAAGCCTTGTTATACATAATAATAAAAAGGTGGACTTTCTTTGGGCATAGAGGCTTCTTAATAAAATTAAAAGAAAAATTAAATATCCTGGTAGGTATGACTACTAAGCTTGGTTGGTTTAAAATTACGAGGTCTCCAAGTAAATGAATACCCCGGGTCCAGCCAATCCGATTACACCTGTTTCACCTTTGTTGGGGATGGTCACACCAAAGGTGGGCCGTAGACATCCATGACTACGAAGCAGTCACCTTAAAAACAACTGTAATCTAATACAGTTGAACATTAGAAGCAACTAGCGCCATCTCGTCAAGTAATTCCAAACCAACCAATCTTACTATCGACTGGTTAAGATGTTAATGTGCGCCACGTAGATGTATTACGCAGAAATATTCAAAAGTTGCTTACACAACACAATGAAAAAAAAATCATTTTACGAAGGAGCCTCTATGCCCAAAGAAAGTTCACCTTTTTGTTATTATATATATATATATATATATATATATATATATATATATATATATATATATATATATATATATATATATATATATATATATATAACAAAGAATAATTTCTTGGTATCGGTCCATGGACCGATACCCAAGAAATTTATTACCTTTGTTGTTTAACTGGTCGGCCAAGACTTCCCTCCTCCTTATTTTATATATATATACAGGGTGTTACAAATTCGAGTGTATGCATGGGTATCTCGTTAACCGTAAGAGATACAAGGTCGGTTAAATTGAGGCAAAGTTGCGCATTTAGGTGCCTAACAACATGGCTATTAGGAGATATCCGGAAAAAACCGAAATTTGCCGATTTTGTTTTTATTTTTTTATGACGTTATTTAAAGAGATATGGAAAAACAAAAGACACTTTCACATGGCCACTTTTTAAGCTCCACAAAACAGCGTTGAGAGATTTGCCGTACGACATTTCGTTTTCGTTAAACCATCATCAACTTTATTTTTTTTAATACGGCACTCAATTGTTTATTGCATTTTTTTAAAGCAGTTATAATCCCAATAACAATGATGTATAGCCCTTAATACTTTTCTGTTAAATAATCATATTTTCCATAAGGGACAATGAGTAAGACAAGGAACGCACATCGTTTCTCAATGAAATCTCTCAAAGTTATTTTGTAGAGCTTAAAAAGTGGCTTTGTTTTTCCATGTTCCTTTAAATAACGTCAGAAAAAAATAAGAACGAAATCGGTAAATTTCGGTTTTTTTCCAGATATTTCCGAAAGTACTCGGAATTTTCCAACTTTCTAATAGGCATGTTGTTAGGCACCTAAATGCGCAACTTTGCCTCAATTTAACCGACCTTGTATTTCTTACAGTTTACGAGATATTATTTTTTAGAGATTTTAAATTCTTTTGTGACAGAACAATGAATTACGTTAGTAATTAGTATTTCCAATATAAATCCTGCCGTTTTCAGTAGCAACAATTATTCATAAATCCTTAGTAATTAGTACTAAAAAGTTTTTAAAAACCTACTTAAACTTCCATTTAATATAGAGCATATTCGGTAATTCCGCTTCTTTTAAATACGTTTATAAAAAATAAGTCGAAAAAAATACAACAAAAGATATTTTTTAATTTAAAAATAATAAAATTGGAAAAATTGTTTCTCCAATGCATCGCTTATACAAAGCACAATCCTAAAAAAAATTCTAAAAATAAAATCTGACCAAAACATAAAAAAGCAAAAACGGCCTCTTTCACTTTATGATTAAATAAAAATGAATATTTAAAATAAGGCCAAGTTCAAACGAATATGAAAACTTAATAGCGTATTTCGCTCGGTTGTTATGACGCCAACAAACAGACTTGAAAATGGAAAACCAGGTTTTTCGTAATCCTGGAATCCCAAAACATAAAGATCTGCGTAAATCTTGAGATGCGATTTTTTTTAAAGTACAATCCTTTCTTGGTAAATAAACAAAAAAATGGAAAGCGGAGAAAAACAATTTTTAAGTCAAAAAGTGGCAAAATTTAAACCAGTTTTTAAATCATTGTTTAAAGTCCGCAAGATATTGAACCACACACAAAATTATTACAATGAAAGTACGTACTGCATATTTTAGAAATTAAATATTAACCCATACTTTAGAGCAAACTCAAAACAACTTCAAACAAAACTGAAATAAAAATTTGACAGGCGGGATCGGTGGCTTGACGTATCATAAATCACATTTTAATGCCATTTTTTAATGGGGCAGGATACGAAAACTGTTTTTCTTTCCGATCGACCGACGGTCAGCGAGGGCATCACGATCGTAATTACAGAGTTCCCCATAATAGACCAACTATTTTGATATTTAAATAAATTTTATATAAGATAAGTCAGTGCGTTTTATTTTAATATTATTATCTTATATGGCCTTTGGGATTTTAATTAACATATTTTTAATCGAATAGACCTGACACAAAACTAGGAAAAATTGATTTTCGCAAAAGGTCATTTTTCTAATAAAGCATCATTAGGTTTGAACACATAATTTAATGTTTAGTTTTAATTCCTTCGAATTATTCAGTTTAACAAAGAGTTCTGCGAGAAGTATTTAATGGCCGACTTATTGCACTATTTGGGAATTTAAATTGTCTTTTAAGGTCCCGGGAATTAACTGTACCAGACTTTTTTCTGTGGGGCTATTTAAAGTCAAAAGTTTTTGCAACTCGTCCAGAAAACATCCAAGATCCTTAAGTCCGAATTCCTAAAGAGGTCCGGTAAATAGATCAGGTTTTCTTTCATCATGTTATGAATCATTTCTTGTCAAATCTTGAAAAGTGCATTGAAGTTAATATCACTTACTTAAAAAATGAATTTTTAAAAGTTTGGATAGGTCGTATGTTATAGTAAATCTCAAAGAGTGAATTGTAATTAGGTGTAATAAAATGTTAGTTTTATTTTAATTTTACTAAGCAATTAAAGTAGGTGGTCTATTATGGGGAACAATGTATATTAATGAAAATATATGGTTTACGCAGGTAGCAGTCTATCACTTCTACACTGTAGTTGATCATAATACAGTTTCAGTCGATCACTAAATCCAGCCTAAATGTAGCACCCAAACCTGCTGTTTATGACAACATTTCGTTTTAAGTAAGTTAGCAATAAAAAACCGGCAGAAGTCCATATTTTATTTTAAATAAAAAAAAACGTAAGTCAATATTTTTTAACAATTAATTTTAAAATTAAAAAGATGAAATTAAATTTGCTACGGGTTATTATCGTTGCTTTAAAAGAGAATTTTCCTCAAGTAATGTAATTATTAATTTGCTGAAAGATCCTTTCCCATTTAGTTTTTGCAAAAAGTCTTTTCTAAAACCTATTTTGGAATCCCTTACTTTACGAACAATACGTATTCTTGTCTGAAAATACAGGTACCTTTAAATAAATTAATATTCGAACAGAAAATGAGGAAAATCAGTTTCTAAAGTCTTATTAAGCTTCAAAAAAATGTTGGTATGACCTTTTTGTAATATAAAGCTGCTTTATTATGTTCTAGAAAACAAGTTTTGTAATGTTATTAAAAAATTCTGTTAGAGTGGTTTTTTTAGTATAGGCACAAATGTGCCATCCGCGGAACTCGCCCATCTCCCTCTAACAAAAATTAATTATTGTGTTGAACGGGCCGGGATTCCCTTGACTAGTACCAGTACGGATCTTTTTATTTTTTCCTATTTTTGTTTAATTCGTGATAAAGTATTTTGAATGGACCACAAATTTAGCGCTGCTGCAGATAAAACGCTTTACCAAAAGTTAGAGGTTCTCAATGCTTAAAAATATTTTTTGTAGGGTACTGTACAGGGTGTCCCAAACTGGACGCGTTCTTATGGGAACAACCCTTATTTGAAGGGATAGAAAAAAATTAACCCAGGGGTCCGGAGCTCAAATTTAATGAGAAAACTACTGGCGCTATCAAAACTTTGCTATCTCTTATCGTTTGGCCACTAGAGGGCGTTTCTCGAATTTCGTCGATTTTTTAAATGTCCCATAACTTTCTTATTAATAAAGATAATTAATTTTGATAAAAACTTGTTTAGAGCACTTTTTTTCGTAGAATTCATTGCGATAAGCAGATTTTTTACAGGGCGTTTAGATTTTCGTGCACCACCCCAAAATCATTTTTTTATATGAACCACCCTATATATTATATGATTTTTGAAAAGCTGGTAAAATTTCCTAAATTTTGATGAATCACTTGTTATGTTTATCTTAAAAACCATTAGCAGTATTACGATTTAAAAATTAAAATAATGTGCCTACAGAAATCAACATTGCCCTGACTAATAAAATGACATAGGATGCTAACATATTATGATTAAAGCCACATATTTAAAGTTGCTGCGTAAAAAAGCGGTAGGCCGTGCATATGATTTTTTTGTTTTATTATTTTAACAGCTTCTGAATAGTTGAGAGTTGACAGTGGTACTTGATATTGTTAAATATTTTGGTATTTTTAGTAGAAAAAAAAGTAATTTAAATAAGTTTTTAAGAAAGGTTTTTGAAAAGTGTTAAAACATGTATGAAAATTTTGAAAAGTTCAACATGCTTGAATGTTACATAGAAAGCAACAAAAATGCTCAGGCGGCAAGAAACTTGTATTTTCAAAGATATCCCGAACGGCGGCAACCATCCAGGGATGTATTTGCTAGACTTGCCCATAATCTTCAAAATTTTGGCTCTTTTAACAAACCCAGACCAAATTATGCTCAAAATCAAGAAATTCAAAAAGGAAAATGAAGTAAAAACTCTAACCGTATTGGGCACTTTATATGAAAATAATGGTACTTCTACAAGAAAACTTGAAGCAGAGATTGGCATATTTAAGCCTTATCGAACCCGCAAAATCCATCATCTTCTCCCAGGGGATTTTGATCGAAGAACTCGTTTTTGTGAGTGGTTTTTAAATAAAATACAAAATGAACCTAATTTTGCTTTAAATTGTATTTGGTCTGACGAGGCTTCGATTAGTAGTGCGGGCATATTTAATCGGTTTAATGATTACACTTGGTCCCAAGAAAATCCCCATGCGACTGTCCAAAACAGACAACAAGGAAGATTTATCTTTAATGTGTGGGTGGAAATTTTTAGAGGACAATTCATTGGACCCTACATTTATGATAAACCGCTGAATTCTAGACAATATTTGGATATTTTAAGGGACCAGGTTGAACCATTCTTGGAAGATATTCCCATAAATCTGATACCCAGAGTCTTCTTCCAGCATGATGGTGCCACTGCGCATTGTGCAAGGACCATAAACGATTACCTTAATGTTCAGTTTGGTAAAAATTGGATGGGAAATCAAGGGCCCATACAATGGCCTGCCAGGTTACCGGACCTGACTCCCATAGATTTTTTTCTTTGAGGTAGAATTAGAGACCTTACTTATAAAAACAATAATTTTAATAGCCGGGAAGAATTAGAAAGGGCGTTGCGAGGTGCGTTTAACCGAGTTCAAAATATAGAACTTATTAATGCTGTTAAAAAAAGATGTAGAATTTGCGTACAACAAAATGGGAGACAATTTGAACATTTGTTTTTTGTTTATTTATTATCGTTAATTAAATTCAATAGAATTTTATATTAGGAGTAGGTAGAGTTAAGTTTTTTTGTTAATATTGTTGGTTTGTTGTTGTTGTCGTTTATTAATTTAATACATTAACTATGAGTAATCTTATCATAAAACTTTAGATCTGTTGTTTTAATCATAACATGTTAGCATCCTATGTCATTTTATTTGTCATGGCAATGTTGATTTCAGTAGGCACATTATTTTAATTTTTAAATCGTAATACTGCTAATGGTTTTTAAGATAAACATAACAAGTGATACATGAAAATTTAGGAAATTTTACCAGCTTTTCAAAAATCATATAATATATAGGGTGGTCCATATAAAAAAATTGATTTTGGGGTGGTGCACGAAAATCTAAACGCCCTGTAAAAAAATCTGCCTATTGCAATGAATTCTAAGAAAAAAAGTGCCTTAAGAAAGTTTTTATCAAAATTAATTATCTTTATTAATAAGAAAGTTATGGGGCATTTAAAAAATCGACGAAATTCGAGAAACGCCCTCTAGTGGCCAAACGATAAGAGATAGCAAAGTTTTGTTAGCGCCAGTAGTTTTCTCATTAAATTTGAGCTCCGGACACCTTGGTCAATTTTTTTCTATCCATTCAAATAAGGGTTGTTCCCATAAGAACGCGTCCAGTTTGGGACACCCTGTACACATGTAAGCTTTTAAAAATCAATATCTTTTTAACAAAACGATTAAAAAATTAATGGTTTTTTTTTCTTTTTCGTTTTAGAGATATTCCGAAATAAATGCACGGCTTTTATACAAGACAGATTACGAAAATGTTAATTATGCACAATTTGATTGCTAATATCTTGTTTTACAGACAATAAGAAAAATAGTTTTTTTTTAATTAGGACTTGTTCTTCTTCTTTTTTTTCTCTGGGAGCCGTCTTGATTCACTACCGCAGGCAGCGTAGCCTCTTTTGGGGGCTTTTTGTGCCTAATCTCCAATTATCTTTTATACCAACACAATCCTCCCATTAGTCTTGTTCCTCCTACAAGTCTACAATTAGGTAAAAGACACTTTTGTTAACCGTATATTTCATTTTCATTTATTTTTTAAGAAAAGTCGTTTTACGAGTGAACCACCTTAAAAAGAGAATCCTTGACCAAAAATAAGGCAAAAATGTTTATTAATTTTTTTACCATTCTTTTGGAATACATTTTTTGTTATTATTATTATTGGTAATTTGGTACATGATACTTATTTTCTGCTTAGTTCTACATAAAAAAGGTGCTTAAATTAACTAAATAAACTTACTACTTTCAAGATATTCTAATTCTAATCTTAGGTGGTACAAAAACAGAGTCATGGGCTACTTCCACTTCCGGCTGCAACAAAAACCAACTGTTGTGTACGCTAGTTTGGGACCTAACGACATAAAAAGTTTGGTTGGTAACAACATCCTGGACGTGAGGACAGACTTGACCATCACCATTTGACAAAAACTTTAAGGTAAAAATTCCAGATCGAAGTGAGTGGCAACAACCCGATCTTCCTAGCACGGTTGGAGGCATCATCTGTATACAGAGGAATCGACCAGCAAACTGGAGCGGAAATGTAAAATAAAATGAGGAATTCACACTTCTCCATTCTACTAGGAATACACAGTTCCGTATTTCAAACGGAAATATATACTTTACTCGACTGTGCAACAGAAAATAACAGAAGGGCTTATATAACAAGCGGATCTGCATAACAGACAGCCAGGCGTCACTTGGGGCACTTATAAATCCAAGCTGACATGGGAATGCCAAAAAAAACCAGAAGTCCCGGGAGAACGCAACAGGGTAACTCTCATGTGGGTACTAGGACATTCGGGGATAGAAGGCACCGAAAAAGTGGATGATCTAGCGAGACAGGGATCATCCACACCATACTTTGGACCAGAACCTGCCCTTGGAGTGACCAAAACCACAGCACGGGGCCAAAGTAAGTCATGGATCCAAAACAAACACGAGAAATACTGGAAGAGCATCAGTAGAATATGACATGGAAAAGGCTTCAGCTACGTAAGGGATCCATCCATAAAAATAAAACGACAGGGAAAAAGCGTATATTTTTAAAAATAATAATAATAATAACAATAACATTGGTTTTAAATAGAGATAAACGATATTTTACAAACTGTTATTTTTTCACTGATATCCGAGCTGATATCTAAAAATCACACGTGAATTGACATCTGTTTTTTTTTATCACAATTAAACATTTTCAAAGATCGCAACTTGGTATTCGTTATCACGACGAAAGCTGGGTATGATGGAACATAACAACAATAACAGAATCAAGAAAGTATCGTCACTGCCGCACTTAGCACTGCTTGGTTTCAATTATAATTTTAGATCCAATAATAATATTTAATACAATTCCTGCACGGCACAAGACGAATATAGTTATTGAATATTGGTATTATTGTTAGTAAATTTTTCTTTTACCTTTATCATGGTTTCTTACCCTAGTTAGTTGTGTTTTTGTTTGTTATCGATAATTCAAATTCGTGTTGTGACTTCGTAAAAATGAAGAGGAAAAGAAGCGATTCATAGATTTTTTTTCGATCCATTAGACGGGAAGCAAAATGTAATATATGCAAAGCAAATTTATCATATAAAAATAAAGTCTGTTGTCTAAAATAATAATAAATATTATAATTATTGGTATTAAATAAAATAATAGATAAACGAAAAAAATCGGATAGCCGATAATGAGTTAACAAGATAAAGCCTGAGTTCTCAGAATCTCAATAAGCAAAATAGAAAATAAGCGCTATTATCAGTAGACTGTAGACTAAACCATGTAAACATGTATAATCATAAACAAAACAAGCAGTATCACGAACGCCTCAAACGCGATTTACGTTACGCGACCTTAAAACTGTGATCACATCACGTTTAAAAAACGCTGATATTAAAAAATCACAGTAGCAAATATCAGTGTGATTGAAAAATCACGATATAGCTCATCTCTAGTTTTAAATTTAAATATAGTTAAACTTAGTTAATCGATTGTCGTTAATAACAGTTCAAAGGCTGGATTCTGTGCACCATAAATTATGTGAAATTCAATGATAAACAAAGTGCAATAAATTTGCATTGATATATCTTAAATAAGGATGAAAAATTTTTAGGTCTAAAATTTGGAAGGGTAAACTGGGTAAAATGACTTTGGAGACTGTTTTTGGTTAAGACAAAGTTTGAAAATCATTATTCATTTTAATACTTTATAGAAAGGGTAAAAACGAGAATGTCGATAATAAAAAATGTTTTTTTGTTATTGCAATATTACGTGCAGTACAAAAAATATGACACTCATCTGTATTTGCAACGAAATGAAATGAATGCTACATATCAAGTTAATTTTTATAAGAGTTGCATGTACTGATGAAAAATTTTCGGAAATAGGTATATATTTGGAAAAATTTCCGAAAATATATCAGGAAACTTTAAAAATATACGGACAGAGAGAGTTCATGACCGCTCTTCAGAAGAGAATGAACGCGTACTCATTTCTAAATGTACGATTTGGATTTTTGAAAAATTTAACAACTATTTCTGATCAAGAAGTTTTGTCTGCTAGACAAAACTTGGTGAAAACCTACTGCGACGACGTAGATGATACTCTTGGCAACGAATTCATACACATCAAACTATTTACAGTTCAGTATGAAGAATTTAAACATAGAAGAATAAAAGAGATTAGCTTTAAGAGATGGATGTATGAATTGCTGTGTAAAAATAACGTTAAAGAGTGCTTTCCCAACGTTGAGCTAATTCTGAGAACTTATCTTACACTAATGGTGACAAATTGTACGGCTGAAAGATCCTTTTTAAAACTGAAGCTTATTCAAAATAAACTTAGAAGTTCCATGACCGAGGACAGATTAAATATTTTGGCTCTCCCTAGTTTAAAGAGCCATGTTTTGAGGGAAATAGACTTCGACGATATTATCGACACCTTTATTAATGTGAAAATCAGACTAATAATAATTTAGCTTGTAGATACCCCTAGTTTAATTTTGAATAAATTTTATGTTAGCCAACTTATTCAGTTGCTCTCTTCTTTAACTTGACCTTAATAGAAACTTCGAACAGTTACCCACAAAGGATTTGAGGGCCTCCACCACATGCTCTGCCTATGGGCCGCCGAAGTCTTAATCCGGCGCTGCCTTGAATATTGTATTCAGCATCAATGCCGTCCTCATGGGATGCAATTAAACTTCTTCTAAAGCAAGCAATAGCCAAAAAGCAAAAATCGGCGAATTCTCAAGTTCGAGATTTTGTTATTCGTAATCGTAATATTATACGTAATTTTTCAGAAAGTATTTTTCTGGTGTGAAAATATTTCCATTTAAAACAGTACAGCAAATACCGCCTAGTAGTTAGATAAGATGTAACTATTGCTCCCTTTGCACCTAAATAAGAATTAATTCATGTACCATTTATTGATGGGTTCTCGGATGGGTTTAACTCATTTTAAGAAAAATGTAGATATTTTTGCGAAATTTGGATTTTGACAATAAAATTTAATTAAATTCACGAAAAAAATACACATACCGGACTTGCTTTTAAAAGTCCGATTTTTCTCTGGTAGGGGAGGCACCCAAAAAATCATTAAAGTATTCCCTTTGAGGCCAACAGCATCTGGTATATAGGGTGTCCCAGAATATATGGGCAATCTCTCGGAATCTAATAGAAAACCTAAAAATATTATGACAAGTTCCCATATACTTTTTTCTTATGACCCTCCCCTACGGAGATACAGGTACCTAACGGACGCCCGGAAATCGTTTTTGTTTAAATAACTTTTAAAATACTAGGCATAATTTAATATTTTTTTAATATGATGGTACCTAGATAAGTCTTTTTAAAATAAACTCATTAAATCATATTTGGCTTATTTAGTTTGCCAGGGACGGACTAGCTCTGTCACAATAATAGCAATTTTTTAACACCCTGTATGATAAAGGCTCAACAATATTATTTTCGGATAGCTATAACCTTAAACCAAAAAAAAATGTATTGACATCGATAAAATCAACTGTTTACAAGAAATAAAATATCACGGTTGGTATTTTTTTACATTATACAGCGTGTTTTCTAATAGCACGTCAATATTTGGGAAAGCAATTTTTGGGTTCATTTAAAAAAAAACTTCATTTAAACGTCTTAACTTTTGAGATACAGGGTGGTAAAATTTAAAAAAAATATATTATTAATATATGTAATACCACTTTAGATATTTTAATGAAATTTGGCATAATGGTACTATTTATCAAGAAGAATTTTTTAGTGTACCACATTTTTAGCACCAGTGGCGTTTGTACAGAATTTGACCTATCTATTTTGGCAAATAAAAAAAAACATGTGGTACACTAAAAATACTTCTTGATATATAGTACATGTATGCCAAATTTTATTAAAATAACTAGTGGTATTACAGATATTAATAATATAAATGATTTATTTTTAATTTTTTTTACCCTGTATCTCAAAAGTTAAGACGTTTAGGACATACGTTTGTATGAAGTGTTCCTCTTAAAATGGACCCAAAAATTGCCTCCTTAAATAATGACATACAATTAGAAAACACCCTGTATAATGTAAAAAAATTACTAACCATGATATTTTATTTCTCGTAAACAGTTGATTTTGTCGAGGTCAATCCAGGATACCTTTTTTTAGTTTAAAGTTAAAGCTATCCAAAAATAATATTATTGAGCCTTTATCATGCAGGGTGTTAAAAAAATTGCTATTATTGTGTCAGAGCTAGTCCGTTCCTGGAAAACTAAATAAGCCAAATATTATTTAATGGGATCATTTTAAAAAGACTCATCTAGTAACCATCATATCAAAAAAATATTAAGTTACGCCCAGTATTTTAAAAGTTATTAAAAAACGATTTCCAGGGGCGTCCGTTATGTTTCTAGATCTCTGTAGGGAAGGCTCGTAGGAAAAAAGTTATGGGAACTTGTCATTATATTTTCAGGTTTTCTATTAGATTCCGAGAGATTGTGAGAGATGCCTGACTTTTTGGATATTTTTTTAATCCTAGATTCGCCACTGATTCACCCTATGATTCTTAGCACTTGCCCGACGTATAATATATTTTTAACTCATATTTTTACGGGTTTTAGCATAAATATTCAGTAGGAATACGTTTACCATATCGTAATATTTTTTTACCTAATGGTAAAAATACAGTTATCAATGTCAGCTCTATTTTTGGGGTAATTTTAAAACACATAAAATAAGTTCACAAATTCATAACATTTGTAAATGAAAGCGTAATTTTATGTAAAATCGCAAAATATTTTTAACAGTGTATACAGATAAGCTAAAATGTTAATTTACATTTTAGTTTTAATACCTTACGGGAGATAACTTAATAATTATTGATAGTATATTAAGAAATATTTTCATTACATTTTTGGAATACCTGAACACAGTGGTGTAGTGCTAAAATTCACGGTGAGTAGCGACAAAGAGTCATATTCCAGGAATCATTCATTTTAAGGGATTAGAAACAAATGGACATCTTGTTTCGTAAATTAGCCTAAGACAGAAATAAAGCTATTTTCAGTAATTATTTAGCAATATTTATACATCTGGACATATATTTTGTAACATTACCGTTGTGTTGTTACTTTGGTTAAAAAAAATTAATACTGTAAAAAAAGAGCATACATACTTTGTGACCTGAACAAGTGATGTATCCTAACATATTATGCCATGTTAACATCTAAAGTAGGTCCCAAAATTCCTCTCCTTTATTATTTCTATCTCCTTTCGTCGGGGGTTCTGCAACTCTTGTATGGGTGTTGGCTGCTAAACGATGTCTTCTGAGCCATGTCATGTTATAGGAGTCAGGTTTCCACCTGCGCAGCGGAGGACCTGGGAGTTTTAAAAACAGTAGAACTGAGACATGACTTAAAGTCAATGAGTTTTTTATTGGTGTGATTATGTTATTCATACTGCTGAAACCCTTTCTCACTCAGAAGAACTGTAGGATATTATTTTAGTACAGTTTAAAAGCTCTTGCATTCCATCAGGCACCCGCCTGCTCTTGTCCAAGTAATCCCTGTAAGCAGTAACAGTTCTGTTGTTTTGAGCTTCAATCGTTGCAAAGCTGCTTCACTTTGCTCTACAAACTCCTAGTTCTTGACTCTTCTTCGTCCAAACAGGCTGTTTTAAGTTGATGATAACAGTAGAAATCAAACAAAGCTATCTTTTTTTATAGCGGCTTGCATCTCCACAACTCTTATCAGTTTTGTCCCTGGTTTTTTTTTTCAAATATTCCAGATATCTAATTGATCTATGAATCACTGTATTTGCAAAAACAAATCGATTGTTTTCCAGACTTTCAAACAACAAAGCCAATTCAGCTATTAAATGTCATTCATAAATGCTAAGTTAAACAAAAACTTATAAAAGGCCAGCCTCTTCAATAAACCATTATATTTGCTTCTATCACCAGATGTTGGAGCGCCGCTCCGGATATAAAAGCTGTGCCGGAGCGCCTCTCCGGGCCGCTCCGACCCTTGTAGACCACTGCCTGTTTAAATTATTATTCATAACAATATCTTATTTAAAGACCCTTTTGTATCAAAAAAGTGTTTCAGCAATCCAAACCTCATGAAACGACAAAATTCCAAGAAAACTTGTATATTATACAACAATTAAACAACCTTTTAGTTATGTATTACTTTACTCATTTATTTAAATTTATTTTAACGAAATATATATTATCTCGCATACAAACTCCCTTTAACAACTAAGTACCGGAAAGTTCTTATATCTTTATATTTATTAACATAAAAGGGGGAAAATAATTTTGTAAAATGTTTTAGGCCTTCTCAAAATATAAAACTTTTTTGAATCTGAAAACAGGCTTCATTATAATATGTTGAAAAATTTAAAGTTTAAAAACAAGGTCAATTTTCTATATTAATTGGAGAGTTTCATTAAAATCGTCTTGTGCATCTATACAATTTTTTTAAAAGTTTGGCAAAATTCGTAAGAAAGTAAGAAAAAAAAGTTTGTAAATGATTACGAAAAGAAACGTTAAGTAAACATTAAAAACAATTAGGTTTATTATTTTTTTTTTTAAAGGTACATTATTTTTAAATTTTTAAAAAGCTTTAATTATACCTGTCATAAATAAGTAATTTCAGAGCAATATAATTTCGTTAAAAAAAACTTTGTTTTACATAAATTTTCTCAAAAATCCTTGAAGCTTTAGATATCCAAAAGATTTCCAAAAAAAAAAACAAGATTTCTAATTTAATTAAAGCATCCTATTTCCGTGTTCAATAAATCCGCAAACATCAAAAGCTTTAAATATTTTAGCAATGCCAAAGTTTCTTAATATCAAAACAAACGAGCATAGAAACATCAAAAACAAATTTGTGAAACAATTGACCAACCTTAGGTTTATAAGCCCTGTCAGTCAGTTTATTCAATTGTTTCTTAATCGTCACCAATCATAATCGTCTGCCACTTGTGCACTTGAACAAAGTTAAGCGGAAACAATTAAAGAGCGTCCCGAAAGATCGCTGCCGGCAGCGGAAGCCGGCAAAGCACTCTAGATAGCGAGAATACGTTTCCAGCGATTGCTACGATATCGCGACGTTAACTGGTGGAAAAGCGTCGCGAAGCGAAACAATCGCGAAACGGTAGGAACCTACAGGTGGCAACGTAAATGTCACTGAGCACCGTGCGCCTACGCAACGTAAGGAAATTGTTTTGTTTATTTTCGTTTTAAAAAATGTTCACAATATTATTTTTTTATGGATCTGATTTAAATGTTTAATTAACTAATGAGTTAATTAATATTTGTTTACTCTTTAAAATTAAAAGTATAATTTATAAAATGTATTTTGTGATAATGATATCTTACTAAGAAATTTACCAATTACAGGGTCTTTAATTATATTAACGTGGCATCTGGAGCCTTTATTTTTGAAAAAAAAATGTTTTTTATAAAAATTGTAGGTTCATTTTAATATTATCCTTTGAAATGATTAGTAAAAAAATATCGCATTAAAAAAATGAATAAATATGGGCAATTTTAACTTTTTTTAATGAAACACCCTATATATTATGCGCATAATGAAAGATATTTTTTTGATTGATGATATTTGGGTAAAGCATTTTTGAGATATTTTAGCTTAAATAAAAATTGAAAACAATAAAAGTGTTATGATAAATTTGACGTCTCGGTATTGTAAAAAGTTTAGATTTATCATTTGAACTATCATACTTTAAATTGCTTTTTTGTCGATAGGTTATTCAGAAAAAAACAAAAAAATTGCAATTGTGCGTCTTTTTTATGGCAACAATAATAATGTGACGACAGTGCAAAAAGGATATCACTTATTATATCCTTAACAATGGAAACCATTTATAGACACAATTAAATACACAATAAGAAAGTTTAGTGAACGCAAAATCCTAAAAATGAGGAAGTAACACGAAATAAAAACTAAGATTTGGATATCCTCGTTTTTTTCCAGAATAATTATTATACTTTTTCAATTGAATAAGCACTAATTACTTTTAATAATTTAAAAAATCCTGAAGTATAAATCTTGGATGCGGTATCTAAACTTGAAAAAAAGATTATAAAATTTATTTAACCTTAAAATTTAACAAATTTCATCTTTATAAATTTATGTCCAACCAGAATCTTTTTGATAGCGGGCGATTCCGTAAGTCTATCGTGTCGTTTTTTTTTTTTTTTTTGGCGTAGAACCAGGTCAAACCCGTTGTTAGGTTCCTTTGAGTATGTCACCGGGCACATGAAATCATATTTTACGACATTTTTTTGTGGTCTCGAACTTTTTAAATTAATAAAAAGTGATTTTTTTTAAATCATAAAAAAATTGATTTTTTTGTTTCCACCTCCATAACTTTAAAACTATCAAAGATACCGAAAATTTTTGAGTGTCAAATTAAAGCCCACACTGTAGCGCTTTTAACCTTGTAAACAGTTTGGGCACAATTCGCACTTTTATTTCTCTAAAAATCAGATAAACTAAAAATATATATTTTTTGTATTAAAATTTTCACCAATCGATAAACTTTTTTATTTTTGAAAATATTATTATACATGCAGCGAAGAAAATATAGCCAAATAAAAGCAAAAGTTTCTGAAATTTTTTTTTTTCTAGAGCGTATCGTTTATAAACAGCGATTTTTTTTCAGACGTTAAAAGGTATCATCGGGACCCTATAAACCTCGCATGCGGATAGCGTGCGTAATAATACATTAGTAGTGGTGGTTGTGGAAATTTAGAGTGTGCTGTATGTATTAAGAATTCTAAAACAATAAGGCGCATTATTTGTAAGAAAATTGTGTATGATGGATACAAATCTGTGATACAAAGACCTAGAATACAAGGATTGTTATCATTACTATCAAGTGCTGAAAAAAGGTAGGACAATCTAGCAAAAGAAATTTTGTAAAAAAAAGGTATTTTAAATGGCAAAATAAAAATAAAATATCATATAGACTGTCGTAAACCTTACACAAATTCTCAAAACTATTATCATATTTTGCAATCAGACAGTGGCGCCGATCCTTCAAATTATTGTGGCACTAAACTTAAATGCCATACTTCCAATATTATAAAAATGTGCTTTTTTGCAACACAAGTAAAAATAAAAAGAAGAAAAGTTTAATAAAAAATCTGTTTAAACCAGTAATTTAAATATTATTATGTACCTACATAGTATAGTTGGTACCATTGTATTAGTTTATATTTTGAAATGAAACAAAATACAAATTTTATCCTTATAAATAATGTTTAGGGTATTTATTTCTTTACATAGTACTGAATGTTTTTAGATAGTGAAAAAGCTTCCTATCAAAAAATTACTGGCTGCCAGTAATAGAAATGACTTTAATATGATATCTAAATTAAGTGGCTATAAAGATTTATTTGCGTTTGATGCGAAATATTATAAATTATGTTACAGCCACTACATATCTGAAAGAACCATAAAATCGCACAAAAATAGGAAAATGGTTCCCAATACTGCCTCAAACCTATCCAAAAATAATTCGACAATATCTACCTCTTTTCAAAGTATTGATAGTGATGTTCAGATAGATCTTTTACTTCCTAAAGAAATGTCCAAAATTCAAACTTTATTACTGCTGCCATACTACGTAATGCAATGGCTTTATGTCAACCCAAAATTGAATTTCCAACATGTACTTGTGTGAAAAAAGGCCTAAAATGTTGTAAGGAGTGTATATCTCGTTCCTGAAATAACATTATTAAAGACTTTGAGGCAGAAATGGATAAAATTTACGAAGAATGCTAGTAATAAAGCGCCTAAATAACTACTTACATATTACATTTTTGGGTCTGGTCAAAGATAATACTACCACGGATAAGATGAACCATTCAATGCTATATTTTTGATACCCCTAATGGACTTTGGCTAACGCGAGCCGATGTCCATCGAGAGATTTTCGCGCTATCCTTGAACGAAAGTTAAACAGTGTTGCCGGCAGGTCTTTACTATTGGCTTGATGAAACACGACTAGAAATTACACAATTCGTTTAGCCGCCCGCTTTCGCTACTTCGTGTTCCGAATAAGGTACAAGCGACAGACATTGACAATGTCGCACATGGTTTCGTACCTCGATTCGCTGGGGCAGGGGTTACCGACTTAATTTTATTCGCATTTACGGAAGCATTGATATCTCCGAACTGATTCAAAACGCCCCATTTAAATGAACCATCTATTCGTAGTAGTATTATCTTTGGTCTGGTAAAGAAAATCACCCACGCAATTGGACGATTTTTAAATTTGCAATGTAAAATATTCTTTAAATATTATTATTTAAAATAAAAAAATGCGAATGAAGTGGTTTTCACCAAAAAAATCGCAATTAATATTATAAGAATTGGTCATTATTTGACATTTTATTTTAACTATTTACGATTTACATGTAATAAATACATGCGTCGCTTCAAGACGTTTACAGTGTTGCCATACGGAAATATTACACAGCCCCACAAAAAAATAAATGTTTAGACTAGTGGGTCGGACATATGTACTCCCATATATTTTTCGACGCTGAATCCGATTCCAGAAATGGCCCTTCGCGTCTGGAATTGGCCCTAAGCGGCCAAAAATGGCCTCTATAGGGTCTAAAAGATAGATTCCAAGGTGAGGCGAGGTCGAAGGTGCATTCTCAAGCCAAAGCCGGAATTGTGATCAGAAATTATATATTCCTGTTTAAAAAAAAAGTTTAACGAATTTATATTTTATGTACTATATGTTTCTCAAATTTAATCAAAAGACATAAATGATGAACTATTGAATGTATAATCAAAAAATAACAAATTCCGTGGGTGGTTTTCTTTATCAGCACCCAATAAAAAAAGTCTAATAAACCTACTAATGAGGTGGGTAATTAATAACAATGATTGATATTTTTTGAATGAGTTTATAAATCTACCCAACTGTTTTAAATATTTTAAATATGTCTTTCCTAAACAACTTAAGTAGACATAAGATCTGCGTTTAAGCCTGTTAATAAAACTTAAACTACTACACTCCCACCAGACCCTAAGATTATCGCTGTCGGCCGGCCGGCTCGCTAAGCCGAGCGCGCAAAAATATTACTTTCGCCCGTTAAAAGAATATCACTGACACAATACTATAAAGGGAACATGAAATATTTTTGTTTTAAAAACTTTTTTTAAACATTAGCTACAATTTGTACGCAGCATGTATGTATAAATTTTCAATAATAAACTGTTTTTTCGATTGCCTAAAATTACGCTACTGAAAATAACAATTTTGAGTTTCCTACCATTTTAAAAATTAAACAAAAAAAGAATTAGCTCCACGTGGGACGTTGTTCGAAGCGCTATTGTGTCTACTTTAATCTAAAAAAAAAATTAACCTGATATCATAAATATTATTAGAGATATAGCAGTGCGGAGATGTTAAAAAACGTGTTTCCTTGAAAACCGATTTTTTTGGGTTTTTTCGAAATAAAAAAGTTCTCGACCACTAAAAAATGTCGTAAAAAGTGATTTCGTGTACCTACATAATTACCTTATTAAAGAATCCCACTAAGTCTGGTTAGGTTCTACGCCGGTTTTTTTTTTCTCGATAACTAAGCAACTTTCCTTCCAAATTTTACTCCACTATGAACAAAACATGCAGGACCGACCTGAGATTGCATTGGAAATAGCTAGGCTTGTGCAGTAAGATCCAGAGTTTTTATATAAAATTCTTTACACCGACGAGTCTTCCTTTACTACAGCAGGAATGTTTAACCGCAAGAATAAACATTATCGGTCCGAAGAAAACCCCTACAAATTTAGCAACAAAACAATTTTATTGTTTCCATGTATTTATTGATACTAATATGAAACTTTTTTGCAATTTATTTTTAATTGAAGCTTAAATATCTCAAAAATGGTTCACTAAAATATCATCAATGTATTTATATTTAAAATCAGCAAAAAAGATCTTTTATTGTAGCGCACAATGACCAGAGTGTTCCATTTAAACAAGTTGAAGTGGCCTATATTTTTCCATTTTTTTAAAACGATAATTTTTTACTGATAATTTTAAAAGATAATATGGAAAAGAACCTACAATTTGTATACAAAACATTTTTTTATCTTCAATAATAAAGGCTCCAGATGCCACGTAAATATAATCATAGACCCTGTACATCCATCAAAATAAACAAAGATAATTGTTTTTCTAAAACTTCCATCTTTAAGACAAATAACACTCGTAAGTAAAATTCGGCGATGGATGCTGACCAAAAACATTAGTGTGATAAAAAGTAGCAACTTCTTACTTCCTTTACTTTATTTTTGTATAAAAATAGTGCAGATGTAAAATAGGACTAACGGCCGAGTGATGATCGCGTTGTTAAATTTAGCAATGGATTTAGCAATTGTTAAAAGTTAACAACGGTTTAGAATGTTTAACAAAACGTCATTGTTAGTGTTATTCAATGATTTTAGTAGGCAACCTGTCAAAATCTGACATTTTCTTAAACATTCTAAACCGTTGTTAACCTTTAACAATTGCTAAGTCCATTTCTAAATTTAACAACGCGATCATCACTTGGCCGTAAGTGTATTTTATCCAAACCAAAAAAAAAGAGCGCCCCCAATTAACCCATATATACTTTCTGATTGTCACCTTTTTAGTATTTACAGTACGTATTTCCTAGTTACAACATTTATGGTACTATTTAGGAGTAGCAAAAAATTATATTTAAACCAAAATTAAAGCACTCAACTTTTCTTTACCATTAGTTCCGTGTTCTACTTTAAGTAAGAAATTTTACTCTTTCTTATGGCCTTAATGCTTGATAATCGCCCCGTATCAAAGATTATCATAAGGCAGAGCGACCCTTTAACATTGTTTACGCCCTAAACCTTGGTTTAGTTGTGGTTAGTTGGAGCTTTCTGTATTCGATCCAAAATTCGATGTTATCTGATGATACACTGACGCACCAGGTATAACAGGTTTGTGTCAGGGTCCTCTTTCTATCTTTAAGATTTACAAAAAAAGGGGTTAAGAAATTAAGAATCACCTCCAATAGGTATAGCACGTATAGTTGGCAAGATAAACTTATTTTTGGTCTCCGAGAGTTAAAACTTCGATCATACCTACTAGAGTCAGCCTTTCTGCTTGGCCGTGCGAACAAGCGTGGGAAAAGAAAGAAGAACAACCTTTCTCTCTTGCTTCGCGTGCTGGATTGGAGATTTTTAAATAGAAATGACTGTTTATTTTAGCTTTACATCCTATTTAAGCTTTTTATTTCCTTCTTGCTGCCATTAACCGTAATAATTTACTTAAGGCATTCTTCAATTTTTAAGACAGATACCAAATTATTTTCACAATTCCGAGGTATTCGGTACAAAATTTGTAGTTAAAAAACTTTATAAAAAAAAAATAAGGAAATATTAGTGTTACAAAAAAGGCACCTTTATTTCTGGTTTAATATCTAAAGGAACGCATACTACATTTTAGGAGTGTGAACGTACTCTTTTCGTAAGCCATAATTTCTTAAGTGGTCAAGCGGCAAGGCTGCTCTATAGGTCTATGCGCAAAGGTTAAAAACGTTTGTTACGCGCCGTATCTCGAAAAAGCTTTGTAGCTCTCAATGCAAGGACTGACTAACATGCTATTTTTTACGATTTATGGGGTTATCCTTTACCTCAGACCAAAATATTTGTTCTAAGCAATGCATAGTGCGTTTTTGAGATGATATTTAGGACATCTTCCAAATTTTTTAGTCACATTTTCACTCAAATTTAAATATTTTTGATAATATTTTTGTGCGCAGAAATATTATTTAAAAAAGTGGTCGTGTCAAACGGCCATTACTGATAAAAATTATTGCCCGTAAACATCCGAATACCTACTAATTAAACACTTTACACATTGCGTTCGTGAACGTGTTTGTTTATTAGCGCTTATTAACAAAGCAAATAAAAAGTAACCGGGCGAATAATTGATGTTTTTCTAGATACCAAACTAAACATCTTATTGTACAGTCGTATTATTTCTTATATGTACAGGGTCTTTGATTATATTTACGTGGCTTCTGGGGCCTTTATTTTTAAAGACAGAAAAAAATGTTTTATATAAAAATTGTAGGATTTTTTCCATATTATCTTTTGAAATTATCAGTAAAAAAGTATCGCAATAAAAATATGGAAAAATATAGGCAACTTCAACCTATGACATATCTATTATGCGCTACAACGAAATATCTTTTTTTTCTGATTTCAAATACATATACATTGATGATATTTGGATGAACCATTTTTGAGATATTTTAGGTTAAATTATCAATAAACTACAAAAAAGTTTCATATTAGTATCAAGAAAGCCATGGAAACAATAGAATTATTATGTTGCTGAATTTGGTGAGGGTTTTCTCTGGACCCATAATGTTTATTTTTGTGATTTAACATTCCTGCTAAAGTCAAGGAAGACTTGCCGGTGAATAGAATTTTATTGAAAAACTTTGGATCCTGCTGCATAAACCTAGCTATTTCCAATGCATACTTAGGTCGGTCCTGCATGTTTTGTTCAGGAAGGTTCTGAACGGACATAAATTTATAAGGATAAAATTTGCAAAATTTTAAGGTTAAATAAATTTTATAATCTGTTTTATTAAGTTCAGATGCCGCATCCGAGATTGATATTTCAGGATTTTTTAAAATTATTAAAAGTAGTGAGTGCAAGTCCAATAGAAAAATATAATAATTATCCTGAAAAAACGACGATATCTAAAACCTTGTATTCATGTCGTGCTGCAGTCCTTTCATTTTAAAGCTTTTTCGTTCAATAAACTTTCTTACTATGTATTTAAATGGTACCCGTTGTTAAGGATATAATAAGTAATATTCCCTTTGCACTGTTGTCACATTATTATTGTTACCATAAAAAAGACGCATAATAGCGACGTTTTGTTCTTCTGAATAGCCCATCGACAAAAAAGCAATACAAACTGCTTTAAAATAATAAATTTCAACTTTTTACAATATCAATACGTCAAATTTATTAAAACAATTATATTGTTTTCATAGCTTTCTTGATACTAATATGATTTTTTTTTCAATTTATTTTTATTTTAGGCTTAAATATCTCAAAAATGGTTCATACAAATATCATCAATGTATATATATTTGAAATCAGGAAAAAAGACCTTTTATTGTGGAGCATAATATACAGGGTGTTCCATTTAAAAAAGTTGAAGTTGCCTATATTTTTCCATTTTTTATTGCGATATTTTTTAACTGATAATTTCAAAAGATAATATGGAAAAAACCTACAACTTTTATATAAAACATTTTTTTCTGTCTTTAAAAATAAAGGCTCCAGAAGCCACGTAAATATAATCAAAGACCCTGTACAAGGAAATTAGCCGAATTACTGCATAAAAATTAATTATTAAGAGAAAAATACACACTCTTAGATCATTTATTTTACAATTTATAATTAGATGTATGATAACGGTCTCATACGCAAGGTTTTTTATTTTTTACTTTTTAAAAAGACTCTTAAAATAGAGCTCTTTCATTTAAAGTCGCAAGTCATATTAATTTTCGTAAAATTTTACACAAAAAAAATAAAATGTAACCATTCTTCGGTGATACAAAGTATTTCCTTTTTTTTTAAATAATGCAAAAGTTTAAGCCAGAAATCTAGCGCCGTAACCTCGAATATGTGAAAACAATCTAGAAGTATTGTAAAATGGCTTAACAAAATGGAATAAGAAAATTAAGTATAACACCCAGTAAATAAGCCGGAAAATACTGTAAAATGTGGAAAAGTAGATGAACAGCTTCGATTTCAAAAATTGTTTGTACGTAACATCTACCTTGCAATAAAAAATGAAAAAATTAGGGTAGTTTTCCCACTCACAAATAATCTCCAATAGTAAAACTAATGTTAAATTTTTAAAATTGAAAATTCACCTCGGAAATCGTCTCTCGTAGGTTTTCGGGGTCGCTGATTACAAATCCGCGGTCAAAAATCGTGTGAGGTTGGTTGCACCCCAATAACACCACCCCAGGGGTTACAGAAATGGGGAAATTTTAAATAGTAAAAATTTTACCTCGAAAATTCTCTATCAGGGGTTTTTGGGGTCGCTGATTACAAATTCGTAGTCAAAAATCAAGTAAGGATGGTTGCACCCCCATTAAAACCACCCGTAGGAGTTACAGAAATGGGGAAAATTTAAAACTTTTCCTCGGAAATCGTCTTTCGGGGGTTTTCAGGGTCGCTGATTACGAAACCGTGGTTAAAAATAAAGTGATGGTGGTGGTGGCAACCTATTAAAATCACCCCTGGGAGTTACAGAAACGGGAAAATTTTAAAAATTCAAAATTTTACCTCGGAAATCGTCTTTTGGAGGTTTTCTGGATCGCTGATTACTGATCCGAAGTCTAGTTACCACAAACTTTCAATATAATATAAGCGTGAGTTTTGGTTTCAAAGTAGCTAAATTATTTAAAAAATAAATTACAAGTGTAATAAATTCGTTTTTCAAATTTTCTTTAATTTAAAAAAAAACCCAAACAAAATTTCCTCATTTCTCTATCTCCTAGAGGGGTGCTTTTGATGGGATGCAACCACTCTTACACGATTTACCACAACTAACCACAACTAACCCAAAAACCCCCAAGAAATGATTCTCGGGGTAAAACTTAAATTTTTAAAATGTCTCCATTTCTGTCACTCCTAGGGGTGGTTTTGATGGGGTCTAACTACCCTCGCACATTTTTTATCACAGCTTCGTAATCAGCAACCCCGAAAACCCTCCATAGAGGATTTTCAAGGTAAAATTTTGAATTTTAAAAATTTCCTCGTTTCCGTATCTCCTAGGGGTGGTTTTGATGGTGTGCAACCACCCTCACACCGCGTGATTCATAATTAGCGACCTCAAAAACCCCCGAGAGACGTTTTCCGAGATAAACTTTTAAATTTTATTTTTTTTTTATCAGTTTTACTAGTGGAGATTATTTGGGGGTGGGAAAACTAACCCAATTTTTTCATTTTCCATTGTAAGGTAGATGTTAGTGGTGATGAATGTTACTTAGGGTCTACAGAACACGTAAAAACAAAAAAAAAATAAAATCGGATCTTGTTATCAACTTTTCCACATTTTCCGGCTTATTTACTGGGCTAATAGGGCTATAGGATCGTAGTAACAGGTAAATAAAAAGCTTAAAGTAGATATAAAACTAAATATACTGTCAGTATTGTTTAGATTTTTAAAGTTTTTAATGACATGAAATTATATTTATCAGTCACTGTTTAGTTAATTTTTTAAAAAATTAAATAAAATTACTCCAAAAGAATCGCAAAAATCTTATTGTGTTTTATTTTATAATATTCGTATTTTGCACAATGTCTTTATTAAATTGAGCTTGTTCTCTTTCGTTGCGATTCTTCTAAATCAACAATTACCTACCCACTTTATAAGAATCGCAAAAGACTTATTTTCCTTAAAAGAAAAACACTTCTGTTAATTTTTTAAGTATTTTTTTTTATTTCATATTTTATTTTAAGCAAATTTCTCAGTTAGGTGCATTTGTATTTGCATGTAATTAGCCTTTTTTTCAGGGCCGAACTTAGGACCTCTGGGGCCACGGGCGAATTCGTGAATTGGCCCCCACCCCCAGTAACGTTTATACAAACAATATAATATTATAACAATATAATACATCTTGTATATAAAACATTTACATTAAATTGATTGATTCAAAAAAATTGGAACATAGTAACATGTTATAAAATACCTTTTTTTTTCTACGAAAAGATCATTACAAACAACCTCCTAATTCCCCTCCTAATTAAAATTGATCTTGACCATTCTGCGATTCTTTTTATATACGTATTATTAATATATCCTAGAAGTTTGACCAATTTAAAACGCTTAATTTTAAAAAAGTTAGATTAAAGTGAAAAATGTTTTTCCGCAATTTCGTAAAAATTGCCATTTTCTTCAAAATAACTTCAACCATACTGAAGATACGAAAAAAATGCTATACCTAGTACCGACTTATAGCTCTTTTAATTACAAAGATTTTTTGCTTCTTAGATTTTTCTGTACAAAAAAATATTTGGCGAGATATGACCGTTTAAAGATTCTATTTACGAGCGAGCACTACCTTATTCGAGCCCTTTAAACTTATCCCATTTAAAAACTAAGGGTTATAAAAGGATTTAATTCACATAGCCGTAAAACTCTTAAGAAAACCCTACAAAATCATTTTTGAAAACACTTTACATCATTCAAACTAAAGGAGCTATGTTTAAAAAACCAATAATTTTTTTTCAAAAAATTCGAATAGCCCACTTTGAAGCATAATCTGCAAAATATTCTATATAATATACCAGTTATTTATACTGTTACCGGTATAATTTTTGTATGTAATTCTATTTTTTTTCCTATTTATATTTATTATAATGGTTTATAAGAATTGCACTGTTGTAAGGGGTGGTTTTTAAAGATTAAAAAATTATCAAATAATGAAATTGGTAATATTTCAGGCAGTAATTTAATTAATAAATCTGTCAAGCTATTAATTTTTTTGGGGTAAATCTTTTTTTTTAATTAAGCTTTAATAGAGTTTAATATATGAGGATCAAAAAGTTGCAAAATAAAATTAGTACATATTTTAAGCAGCAGCATTCTAAAATTAAATCACTGGGATAAATTATTCATTTTTTTATGGTAAATATATTTTTTTACTTTTAGCTTTAACAAGGGTTCATTTTTAAGGGTTGAAATATTTTGAAATTGTATTTTAAAGCACAAACAACCATTATTCAACTAATCCAAAGCAACTTTTACCCATCTTAAGGTTTAAAATGTTATTTTATTTTACAAGTTTTGACAATTAGGGGTAGTTTTCACCCTTAAAAACAAACAGCGCACATCACCATAAAATAGAATTGGAAGTAGAGGGTTAAAAGCGCCTAATTCCAAATTTTTATGCAGGAGAAAAAAATTGCGAGGTTTTGCCATTTTTTTAGATTCATTTCCGGGTCTATAATTATGTATCATGAAATCGTCTTAATTTGTCAAAAACATTTATTTTTTTTGTAAATCTTATGAGGGGTGGTTATTTAAGGGTTGAGTTATTGTAGTTAAATATTTATTATACCGTAAACTGTTAATTTTTTTTCGCTACAATCTAAGCGTCATTAAATAATTTTAAGATAAAATAAACATTTTTTTTGTAATTTCGTCACGGTTTGAAACGTTGCAAATACAATGTAAAATATACCTCACAACATAAAAGTATATTCATTCTACATATTTAGCTATGATTTTAATTTACATAATGTATATTTCAATGGTTTTTTTTTTTTAGCATAAGGGGTGGTTTTTACCCCCTAAAAATAAGAAGCACACCTTAAGCATATATAAACTTGGATCTAGAGGGTAATAGCAACTTAATTTCAAATTGTCATAAAAATTGAAACTGTACAAAAAAATCCGGAGGTCAAACACTTTTTTTCTCCCCACACACTGTGCTATTATTAAAGTTTATAAATTATGATTTTTGAGGAACATAAAAAAATAAATATTTTTTATTTCTTGGATATTTGGCCTAGATGTATTAGCCTTTCGTTAAACGTTTAAACTTTTTCGCAAAATAATTTTTTACCACCCTACGGTGGTCGGGGCCCCCTTCGGGAGCCCCTTTTGCTTGGGGGCCCCGGGCGTTCGGCACTGTTGCTTTTAAAGAAACCAGTAGAAACTACTTACGAATCATCTTAGAGTTCTTTTATTAATTTTTCACGCCTTTTTATTACAATTTAGGCATTTTCGCGCAAATATTTTAATAGGTTGTGATTCTATTTACATGTTAATTCATTATTTCTTTTTCAGAAAATAAATCATAATTAGTTTAGAAAAATCGCACAAAAATTAGGCAAACATTTTTTTTACTAAATTTTAGCTAAAGAAACGTTTTCGACTCTGCGGAGTACTAAAGTGCCTTCTATCTATTAAATGTTGGAGTTTTGTTTGAGAGGCTTAAAAATAAAGGTAGCAATAAGACGGTTTAAAAAATAAGCATGTATAATATAAAGCTGTTTGATTGTAGCTATGGGGTGCGTAAACACCCACAGTACCAATGAGCTGTTTGGTTAACTGGAGAAAACATCGATTTGGCATAAGCGTGGCATCATAAACGTACATTCTAAGGTTCTGCCGAGCAATGAATAAACCTCTGTACTCCAACAATAAAATCCACCAAAACCCGGGAAAATGGTTACTACAGATACTATTTTGTCGTAAAGCGTGGCTGCCAAGTATCTTTCTGTTTCATTTACTTGATAGTATATTATGATTAAATTTTACTTAATTTATTCCTAAAATTACATCAAAATAAGCTCTACTATTGTATTTTAAACTGTGAAAAATATTTATTATATTTATTACTATAAAGTATAACACAGAAAAGTAATGATGTCAAAATACTATTTTGTTTTTGGACAGCTACTAATAAAGGCGCGACAACGGACAACAGTGCAGTTTTCGTAGAGGCATACTTCAGTCAACGACTAATAGTCGTTGTGCTTTGGCCACCTTCGGCTTCGCTCGACAGATGACACATTAAATATGGCGTTTTAGTATGAATGTTTGTAGTTGTTTTTGGGGTATTTTTGTGTCACTTGTGTAAGTTTAAGTTTTGTGTAGGTACTTTTAATAAATTACAATGGTAAGGCAGTGCCAAGTGTGATTATCATTTCACAAGTAAGTACAAACTATGCTTGTACCATTCTATCGCCAATAATAAACACAAAATATGTTGGGCGCAGCTCTTGATTGCGTTTATGAATAAAATGCTTTCTCTATCTATGCTGTCAGCTCATCGCACAAGACCGACACGACATCAGCATAATACTGACACCAGCACCGATATACGGTACTAATATTTTACAATATTCTAATATTTTTTATACAATTTGCCCATTGTTAATATATATTTTGCAGATCTATATCGCTATAGATAGCTTTGTTAGATTTCGGTGGCGCTAGGCAAAACAAGACGCGAATATTTTAAAGAGCTGACTACGCCAGTATTTGCATTGCAAAAAGAAATAAACATTACATTTTAAGAGAATAATACAGAAGAGATCAATAATTTTGGTTTTTCTAAATCCTTTTGATATTTAATTTGTTTTATGTTTTACCTATCTATTATTGATCTATAATACCTTAGAAACGGAATATGTTATGATAGCAATAATACCTGCTATCACACCTAGTGCATTATAAGCGGGCATTATGATAATGCCCGCTTATAATGCCCTAATGCGCTAATATGGAAATTTTATTGCTTATCCAATTTTATTTCTCTCACAATAAAGATCAAGTTTATACAAAAAATATTTTTTTCTTTAAACAATACTAAAAATTAAACTTTATTTCCAAAATAAAAATTACAATTTTGAAATGTCCCGGAAAATGTAGCTGATCCCACTATAGAATGGTCGGTGTTTTTTGTGATGGTAGCACTAACGCTATTTTGTATAGAAGAACAGTCCATTAAAGAATTTTCAATAGTCGATACGGAATTAACCTCGGAATTAACTGAATTGGCAATCATTTTGGCTACTTTGTTTTTGGATGAAATACTTTCTTCTATATATCCTTCAGCTACTGAAGAGCTTTTCCATTTTCCATGTTGTTTTAGCGTTTCAAACGAAGCACCTGCCTTAACAAGTAAAGTTGACGATGTGCGACGCAAACAGTGGCCGGCGTAAGCTTCTGCATTATCCAGTTTTAAAAATTTTGCGATCAATGTTGGGACGCTTCCTATGGTATTTTTTCCAATGGGTTGTACTGTACATCGACCCTTTCTATAGGTAAGAAAGAATCTTCGCTCCTTTATTCCAGCTGGTCTTAATGTTGTGTACTTTTTTATTAAATTTAAAGCGCCTAAATCTTCTTCAATGATAGTAAAACTTTTTAAAGTTGAAGTTTTAGTTTCTGGTACCTTTATAACCAAGACTGTTCCTCTATCCTTAATGTCATCAATGGTCATTTTGACCAACTCATCTCGTCTTAAACCTCCAAAAACACCCATTACCAATATGACTTTGTGTACCAAGGAGATATCATCAGGAGCCTTCTTAATAAATTTTAATATTTGTTCTCCTTCCAAAACTTTAGACTTCTTCGGGACGTATCCTTTCGACTTAACTTTTAAAAAAGATATGAGACGATGGTATTGCGAAATGTCTATATTTTCATAGACCATCAACGTAGACCTTAGGGTGGAATACTTGGTCCAGATAGAGTTCGGACTGTATTTTTCCGACTAAAAATAATAAAGTTTGTTAAACATATGTATTAAAATAAAATCAATAACTTACCAGTTCCTGGAAATATGCCATTAAAACGTTTTCGGTTATTTGAAGAATTGCGTTCGCATCTTTCCAAATACCAAATATGCCATACTCCCGATCATACTGTTGCCTTGATTTAACTGGCAAAAGATTTTTCGGTCGCTTTTATGGCCTTTTCTCTTATATTTTGTGGAATTTCTTCCATTTTGAGCAAATCGTTAAATAAAAAATGCCAACTGAGTAACTGACAGAAACATCAAAGTCAAACTTAACACCAGTCATTATCTACTTACGTATACAGGTACAGGTGCAACTTATTTTTTATATTGCGAATAAATAATGTAATTAGTCATTGAAAAACTCTTTTTTGGGTAAAACATAAAGCATTGTATGCACCACGGGCTTTACTGGACTATAATGCCCATCAGGTCGAAATCTATTTCGACCTTCAGGGCATTCTAGTCCCAGTAACGCCCTTGATACATAAATAGCTATTATAGCATATTGCAGATGATAATTTGCAACCTTAAAATATTTTTAAGCATTCCTGAGAAGGTTAATTACCCCCTCTACCCCTCCCCCTTATCTACGCCAGTGTTGCAATTTAATAGGAAAATTTTACACCTGTTTATATTAACCAAGATACTCACGCCACGGTACGTTAGTACTTAGGCCTCAGCCTTCGTGAACTGTCCAAAGATAAAAGAAACAATCAGGCAATTGAATTTTGGCATGACAACGTACTAATTTTTTCGGTAATCACCCTGTAAGAGTAATAAGTGGAAATTTCCTCGAGCTTATTAACTACGAAAAAATATATTTAAAAAAATCCAGAAATAATTTATGCTTTATAAGGAGATTATCAATAAGGTAATTATAAATATATTCAGGAATCACGAAAAAAACCCAAGACTTAAAATAACCTTAATTTAAAAAGTAATTCATTACAATCACATTAAAATTTTAATTACTAGAATATATTGCTTTTAAAACGTAAAAATATAGTTGCAATCTTATTAGAATTAAACCTTGGTATAGAGTGAATACTCCGATCATTCTATGAACTTAAATAGTTGACTATTTATTTGAATATTATTTTTAAAAATATGTATAATTATTGTGCCAATATTAACACAGATCCAAGCGCTTCGACTTTGTCAATCGAATTAACAAGAGTCTGTAAAAAATATACAGATTGCAGAAAAATTGTATGAACAGCTTAAGATCGGAGAACCAAAAGGTTTGTTAATTTTCCCCCTTTTTCTTACTAGTTGCTTGATATAATTGTATTTTTTTTTGTAAATTTGCACAGATATCTGCCATTTTTTTAAAATTAAAGGCATCTTAAATATTTGCATAAAATAATTGTTAAGAAAAAATATTTCAACTGGTTACGGTTTTTAGAAAAACATAGATAATTTTGCAAAATTTGGGATTTGACGATAAAATTTGGTAAAGCTTCCGAAAAAAACACCAATTAAAGTCCGGCCACCCAAAAAAATAACTTTTTTTTGCTATTACAAGATAAAAATTTAGGGTGTTTTTTATAGTATTTATTTAATAATTTTATTACCTCTAATTACTTAGTGTAAAAGTTAAAAATTGGAGCATTATATTTATTAAGAAGCAATATTGCCGCCTTCTCGGGGTCAAGTCTGTTACGCAGAGATTCGTGAATTAAATCCGCGCTACCGAACAATTGTTCCCTTCGAACACCTAATAAAAGAAGAAGTTCATATAGTTTATACATTAAGCGGAACTAAACATGGAATGATTGATTTACCTTAAATGATTCACAATAACAAACGTACTAAAGGCGGAACACCGAACGGAATCTTCGCTTCTATTGTTCAATAATCACGTGTGGACGGTACCAACGGACGCACCATTGGCCGGCCCCACCTAATTTCTTTTTTAAAGAGCTGCTTGTGACTAGCGGATGCAGACAGCTCGCGGAAAAGTATTCCCAACCACGAACGATATACGACATCAGCCGAAGTAGGCCGAAAGTATTGGCGGGAAATGAATGGTTTTTATTTTCAATTTGTAGGTTGAGTCCAAGTTGAGTCATTGTGATTTCACAGCATTTGTATGATTTTATGTTGTTTTTGGAGTATTGTCATCTTTGTATTTTATCATATTTTATGTGTTAAAATTATTTAAAAATGGATATCGTCACGTGTTCTCAGTGTGAAAAAACTTTAGTACTATTTTAATTTAAGGAAACATGCAAAGAAGTTTCATCCAGGTATGAATGATAAGAGCGTATGGGTAATTATTACCTTAAAATTCATAAGTTGGGTACCTATTTATGTTCTTACCTATATATTTTTTTAACATTTATTTTTATATTATAATACTAGGAAAATTTTACTATTGATGGTTAAATACATACACATACATACATTATTAGATAGGTATACTAAATTTCAGCTATACAGAATAAACCATGTACTCAGTAAAAAAAATAATCTGATATCTATGATATCTAGAAATAAACAATTTTAGTTTTTTTTTCTGGCCTTGCATACATTTTTCGCTAGCAATGCTTAGTTAAATAATTAATTTTATGGCCCACAAATAGCTAAACATTTGTATTATCAACCCAGTACCCAGGAAAAACAAGAAATTGCCTTACGTACCACACTTAGGGCAAAACATTAATACTTTTTTTTACTACCGGGCGTAAATCACCTACATTACGCCCTCTTCAAAACACGTAAAATTGTAGTTTACACACTAGTTCCAGTTAGTCCCTGATATATTACTATATTTATATTATTATATATTTTATATTACTGATATATATTTCATCAAAAATCGATCCCAAATAAAATATTTAATTTATATAGTAAAGCGACTCCTGCGTTAAAAAAAAAAGACTAACTTTTCACTTTGTTGCATAAATAATTATTTTCATTAATATTTTGCATTGGTAATGATTTAACTAACTAGAACTAAATTACCGCCCCCTCTGGCCCCACAAGAATCAGCCAGAAAGGGCGGTCATGGTTAGTTCTGGTTAGATAAAGGGCTTTATTTTCTCCAATTATATTTCAGACGTGATAAATCACTAAAAGTGTACTTTTTTGTCAATTTGGCATGTTTTTATACGATTTCTGTGGGGTGGGTATAACAAAAAAGGCCAGTAATTACATTTACACTAGTGCCTAAAGTGAACACCGTATAATTCAAACATTTTTTGCCAAATTATTATTGTAATTATTTTATTATCAAACATAGTTTATGACACTCGCTTTATTAATATGGTTATTGGATACATTTAGGTTTTTAATTTCTGATTTTTATGAAAAATCGATCCCAAATAAAAAATTGAATAAGTTATATCGCGAAGCGGTCCGTGCGTAAAAAAAGACTAAGTTAACACACTTTTTTTCATAAATAACTAGTTTTAATAATATTTTTTATTGGTGATGATTTGATAAAAGATGCACTCATTTAATTTTCTTATTTATTTATTTTTTTAACGAACATTGTAATACATTATTAATTGTTTGGGATTTTTCTATAATCTAACGTAATAAACAATATTGAGACGCCCGTTAGTAGGCAACTAACTACACAACAATCGCGCCAAGGCATTCGTGTCGTGTTCGGGACTTCTCGCGTCTGGGAATACTTTTCCGCGAGCTGTCTGCATCCGCTAGTCTGCTTGTGTGACATCCGCATCCGCATGAAACTCCGCATAGATTTATTGCAGATGCGTAAGCGGATGCGGATGTCCAAACTGATGCGAAAGTTCCGCAATTACGGATGCGGATGCGAATATTCGCAACATCCCTGAATCCTAGGGCCGCCACTAGTGGGCAATTTTGGGGAGGATTAGGCCCCAGTCTATAATGTCTATATTCAAAAAAACAGTAAGGCATTTTAAAATAATTAGTATAGTATTTTAAGATGTTTATGTTAATGATATAAAACAGACATAAAGAGTTTGTATTTACTAGTTAATATTTCTTTATAGTGATTAATTTAAATTTTGAGTTTCTGTACGATAATTTTTCTTTCTTTTGTAACTTTTTTTTTGTAACCCATAAAGCGTTTGTATTTGGTATTTTATATTTTTTTATAGTGATAATATGTGGCAAATAATTGAAATTTTTAATTTCTGTATAATGATTTTTTTTCTTTTGTATTTATATTTGCTATTTTATATTTCTTTATAGTGATAATGTATAGTAATTAATTTAAATTCCAAATTTCTTTATGGTATTTCTTTAGTTTTTAATTTGCTTTTTTATCACAAATAAAGTGCATTGTAATTGTTATTTAATATTTCTTGGTCGCGATAATTATTAATACTAACAAGCAATTAACACGTCACTGTTTAGTTACTATTGCTTTTCAAGGCACAAAAATGCCATAAACTCGGTCGTACTTCCATTGTATTTATCATAAATTTTGGTCAGGGCTTTAGCACCCTAAAATACCTGCGAGGATATATTTTTTCGCTCTTTTTGCATAAGATACACTGTGCGGTACTGGAGACTCGTACCAACGAGTAAAAAATATTTGCAAAATTTTAGATGATTTATTACTTTGCTTTCCAAACAATTAGAGTATAATGTTAAAAACCATTTTTTCTATCTATAGACGCATATTTGTTAACCACATTTTTTAAAGCCTATCTAAATATCGGTCTTAATAATCAGAACGTTGTCTCTAAGTCTGGGATAGGTACAATTAGTAAAATTAAAGTAATTTGAGCTCATTTAATTTAGGTGGGCTAATTTTTGGCTTGTGTCGACAAAGCCTCCTTCGCATCCCTCTAATTATGCCCCTGATCGTGGTAAAATAATTTTAAAAATTAATTGACTTGTTCCTAATCACATTTTGCATACGTTAAATGTAATATTTGTCATTTAACTAAATTTAGCAGTCATATTATACCCAAAAAAAAACAAGAAAATTAGGAAGCACTTGAAAATAATTAAATGGAAAATACATATTTTTATTAGGTCATCATTCATCTCTCTATTTGTGATTATATTTACTGTGGGTACCTTTAATCGTTTAGGATTTATTTGACTTTTATTTTTAGAATTTTGCATAATTACCAGGTCAATATTAGCTCATCAGCTGTTTGCATCGACATTGTTGACCTTAATACCGAATCGCTGGTAAAAAATTTGTAACATTGTGTAAGCTGTTTAAATATCTGTTAAAAATAAACTTAAAAAGAAAACAAAACTTTAGTTGCTAGCTCGTACCTGCTATCAACGGGATCTTTGTGACCCAGATATATACAGGGTGTTCCAACTCTCAACACGAAATTATTTGGCTTCTGTAGATGATACAAAAAAACTTTAAATAAAAGGTGTTAGTTTGGAAACACTAATTTTGACTACTTAATTCTACATTAAAAATTTATAATTCACTACACATTAATTATTATTGTTGGTTTTCGAGATAATGTTTAATTTTGAATGGTTTTGTAAAAAATGTCATAAACGAATTTGCCATAAAAGCAACAAACTTGAATAAAACAAAAGACTTTTTTTTCCAAGAATTTTTTTTTCGAATGATATATGACAAGACTATTTCACGAGAAAATGAGCCAAATTTTAGCTAGAAACACAGTGTTTATTGTCAGACTTGTAAGACTGACAATAGTTTTTTTTTAATCTCACAAAATTTGGTCACTGAAAAACCATCATATTGGTTTTGTCCAGGTAAGTGCAGGTAAGATTTTTGCCAGTAGAAAACAGGTCGTTGCTTAAAACCCCAAAATATCAATATAATAATCTTTGGTCAGACTTGAGATATGTCCGATGCTTTTAATTTTCACGGAAATTTTTCTGATGATACCGAGAGCTTTCTGAATTTCGTGCATTATTTTTGGAAGGTATAAAGTGGTCTGAATATAAATAAAAATCAAAATTATAGATATAATGATCCGAAATGAGTCTTGGGGGGACATCCGATGCTTTTAATTTTCACAAAGAACTTCTTGAATGTAGAAGAAAGACCCCTGAATTTTCCCAGAATTTTAAAAGGTATGAAGTGGTTCAAATTAAAAAAAAAAACACTTTTATCAAAATTTTTCGACGATATCTCTCAAACGAATCAAACAATTTTGATATGTTTGGGGGCGATCGAGGCGTTTTTTTAGGTTAAAAAGCTGATATGTTTTTGGGATCGATCGGTTCAGCCGTTTAAAAGTTATTAAAAATCCGGCCCTGGGTCGAGCGTAACAGGAAAAGTGTCACGATTTTTTTTAACATTGCTATAAAATTTCTCCCACACGTTGATAAACAAATTTAACTTTTAAAATTGAATATTAGAACTATTATTTTATGTAAAATTTCGGTGAGGGGCATTTTCTTCAGTGGCTAGGGCGGCGCTAAGGTTAGATCTGACCCAGCCTCAAACTTTATATCAATTCCCATTTTATATTCCTTTTACCAGACATCCCATTTCATTCATATTTTTTCAGAGGTTCAAGTTTCGAAAAACTGGATTTATTTTGTTTGTATAAATATTATCTTTCCCGTAATAAATAGTTTTAATGTACCGGGTGTTCCACTAAGAGAGGTAGTCGGCTATATCTCAGAATCTACTTATAGTATAACTTTCGGGGAAAAAAAATTAGATAAAAGCGACCACGAGAAACTGCTGGAAATCATTTTCAAGTCTGTGGGATGGCCGCTAGGGGGCGTAAGGGTAACGTCAAAAAATAAACATATACATTTCTCAAAAAAATATCAAATAAAGTGTATCAATAAGTGGTACTATTTTAATCTTTAATATTTTCTAAACAAAAAAGCATCAGGTGTAATTTTTGTCAGTTCTAAAATAAAGTGGTGGGGGAAGGTTAAAGTTTAATTTATAAAAGTGCTAATAACTTCGGTTTGCGTTAACCGAATTTAGTGAACTTGGTCTCGTTTAGAAGAGCATTTTAAGCATTATTTTCAGGTGTATAAACTATTGCTACACTCATTTCACAAATGCCGCTAGAGGGCGTCTAGGTAAAAACTAACTTATTTTACGAAATTTTTTGAAAAATTTAAATACAATGATATACCTTTTTACACATTTATAAAGAGAAAAAAATGCCAACAAAACGGCGAAAACCGCAATTTAATATCTCTTTTCAAAACGAATATATTAGCAAAAATATAAATACGACATAGAGACGTAATGCATTTAACGACACAATGTTTTCTACTAGGCCAATTTCTTTAGGTAAAAATTAAATTTTTAAATTTTTACAAAATCTGATGACATACGGCATGATATTTACTTATTTGAACCCTTTTAACGATATTAAACATTAGATAATTACCAACCTATAACTGTAATAATCCATAGAGGGTCGTCCTTATCAAGTTAGCTTTGAAAACAAAAGGATGCTAAAATATCAAAAATCCAACAATTGTTATTTCAAAATATTATTTTTAGTGCTGTGCTATTGTGTTCTTTAAAAATGCCTTTGTTGCTTGAGAATTAAACTCTACATAAGCTAAAACGTTGATGACATTTTCGTGAGTTCTACGGCGTCTGCGGTGTAAGGGGCGAAGAACACTTCCCGTGGTAGAGATCGAACGCTGTAAGAAGAACACCGATACGTCACGGTCTCATATGGCAAACCCGTATAAAACCGTGACGTATCGGTGTTATTCTAACAGCGTTCGATCTCTACGAAAGCGATTTGCTAAACAAATTAACATTCTGCTGCCGTACCGGCATACAGCCTTGCAGCTATTGTCGCATTTTGTAGACACTCAAAATAAATAGCAATAATATCAACTGCTTCTTCAAGCAACAAAGGCATTTTTAAAGATCACCATAGCACAGCACTAACGGCCGAGTGATGATCGCGTTGTTAAATTTAGCAGTGGACTTAGCGATTGTTAAAAGTTAACAACGGTTTAAAATGTTTAACAAAATGTCAAATTTTGACAGGTTGTCTACTAAAATCATTGAATAACACTGACAATGACGTTTTATTAAACATTCTAAACCGTTGTTAACTTTTAACAATTGCTAAGTCCATTGCTTAATTTAACAACGCGATCATCACTCGGCCGTAGAAATAATATTTTGAAATAAAAATTGTTGGATTTTTGACATTTCAGCATCCTTTTGTTTTCAAAGCTAACTTGATAAGGACCACGCGCTATGGATTATTACAGTTATAGGTTGGTAAATATCTAATGTTGTCTAATATCGTTAAATGGGTTAAAATAAGTAAAAATAATGTAGTATGTCATTAGATTTTGTAAAAATTTATAAATTTAATTTTTACCTAAAGAAATCGGCCTAGAAGAAAACATTAATGTGTCGTTAAATGCGTTACGTCTCTATGTCGTATTTATATTTTTGCTAATATAGGCCTATTCGGTTTGAAAAGGGATACTAAATTGCGGTTTTCGCTGTTTTGTTGGGTTTTTTTTCTCTAAATAAATTTGTAAAAAGTATTATATTATTGTATTTATATTTTTCAAAAAATTTCGTAAAATAAGTTAGTTTTTACCTTGACGCTTGACGTTTTTACCTTTACAAGACCAAGTTCACTAAATTCGGTTAAAGCGAAGTTATTAGCACTTTTATAAATTAAACTTTAACCTTCCCCCACCACTTTATTTTAGAACTGACAAAAATTACACCTGAAACTTTTTTGTTAAGAAAACAACAAAGAGTAAAATAGTACCAATTATTGACACACTTTATTTGATATTTTTTTGAGAAATGTATATTTTTATGTTTTGACGTTACCCTTACGCCCCCTAGCGGCCATGCCACAGACTTGAAAATAATTTCCAGCAGTTTCTCTTGATCGCTTTTATCTTAAAAAATTTTTCCCGAAAGTTATACTATTAGTAGTTTCTGAGATATAGCCGACTACCTCTCTTAGTAGAACACCCGGTACAATGATGGCTCAAAATTTAAAAAATTAATTTGGTTAATCGTTAGTTTTGCGTCGGCGTCTTTAAAAATAGAATACTAACATTTCATTCTTCAAGGAAAATGCCTATTTTTTTAACGCAAGCGTTTCTACCTACATACCGAAAACAGCCAAAATATTATTTTTAACAAAAGTACATAAAACATTAGTCGCTGATCTGTTAAACAAGTCACTAACCTTATTATGACCAAGCCTCGATGACAACACACATTTTTCAAGTAAATACATAATACGCCAAATTATTCGTGTCTGGTGCTTCATCCAGTTTTTATTTTTGAATTGTTTGATTTACAAATTTTCTCAGCATGTGTATGTTTAGTCTATATTTACTCGGCTTTGAGATTTAAGGTAAAATATTTGCAAAAAAGTGGCGTGTTATAGGTATCAAGATATGAAGTGTAAGTCTTTTACTTGGAATGAATTCAATAAACTATAAAAAGGTAATTTAAAAACAAAACCGACCCAAAAAGATTAATTTAAAAGGACCCCGCATCTTTCTTATGGAAAATGGGTTTCGGTCAAGGAAGTTTAAAGGTTTATGGAAGCCCAATACTGTAGAACAAAGTTGTCCAGGTGGGCAGGGCAGCGGGAATAGGGGGAATGGCCCCGCGGAGTTTGCGCAATGAATAGTAAGTCAGAGCCGGACTTCCATAATTATTTGTTACTATCTATAAAGTTAACATCATCAAATATTAAATTCAAGCATTCACTGTTTTTTTTTTATTTTTTGCACAAAATTGTTGGTTATTAAACGATACTACCATAGAATATTTAAAATGTTTGTGTAATATTCCATTTTATATCATCTGATATAGTATGGAAAGAAGTTTTCTATTTAAATGGTCGATATTTTTGTGAGTTTTGTATTTTTACCAAAAATCTTTGTAAATAAATAAAAACACGATTTTTTAAATTAAATTACAAACATTGTATGATAGTTTCATGTACTTATCACCAATTTTGTGATAAAAGAAGGGCAAGATAGTGTAAATAAGTTTAATCTAATCCTTAGATTCTTTCTAAAATTTTTATAACTGCTTTTTAGGCATATACTTTTCACTAATAACAAACATTCATGAAACAGTATAACACTTGTTAAAAATGTTTAGTAACCTTTGGTACCAGAGTATCCATTGTAACAGTATTCGTTAAATATTATGTGTCTACAGTATGTCAAGCTTAAAAAGTTGATAATGTTAGTTTAGGAAACCGAAAATCGAATTTTTTTTTAAACAAATACAGAAGAAGCAAAAAGGAACTTTAACATAAAATTGTACTTTTTTTCATTCAATTAGAGGAACCTGTATATATTAAAATTTCCCTGGTCTGCCTAGTAATTAATAATTTTGATCATTTAAAAAATGTACTAAATTATTAAATAAAATAAAAGCACCTACATGTAAACCTTTTTTTTTTTTTTTAATAATCCACAGAAATACACAAACATTGTGGAAATCATCTAGATATAGTTAAGATTGCCTTACTTTTCTCACTGCTATTTCCTATGAAATAGCAGTGAGAAAAGTAAGAGTGAGAATTCTATTATTCATAATTGATATATTGTTATTTTTTCGGTTACCTAACGTTACGTCTCATAAGAAGCACCTAATTTAAATATAAGAAATACTTACCTAAAGTAAAAAATGCCGGGCATGTTACCCTTGGATTTGCAAGACAAAACCATACAACCTCTAATTATTTTATTACGATATTATAAGTAACAAACAATAAACACAAAATTATAGTCACAATTGAATAAACACAAATCACTAAAATAAGGTTTTTATCAATCCAAAAACTTCTGCAACCAAAAAAACATACGTACTCACACAAAGCAAAACAATCGAAACTAATGGCGAAAGGGCACAAACCACAACGAAAATGACGAATGATGAGACGACGACGGTTGACGGTACAGCGCGGATATATTTCCGCGGGCGCGCGCCCTTGCACCAAAAACCTTTAGACAACCAAGACCAAAAACGGTACTACGGCTCTCTTTAAAAGTATAATGTGTTCCCTCAATTACACACTGATTTATCATGTGTAAAAGGAACACATTAAATTATTTCGTGGAATTTTGTTATTGCGCAGAATCGGCGGGGCCAACTCTGACAGTTATTTTCATACTGGGCTGGACATTTTTTGATCGAATGGGCCATAGCATTGGGCTTCCATACACCTTTAAACTTCCTTGGTTTCGGCCAATTGTTTTCAAACTTTGCATAGTGATAGTTCTCAACACGTTAATCAAAAGTCTATACAGGCACAAAACCCGAAACCCCCCCCAACCCTTCCAAAATCACCTTCAAATGTCAAATTTCGCAGATAAATTGACCAAACTATCAGTCAAAATCATCCCCAGTGACCTTTCAGGGTGATTTTGGGAGGGTTTTCGGTTTTGTGCCCGTAGAGAATTATAATAGGCGTGTTGAGAACTATCACTATGCAAAGTTTAAAAATAATTTTCCGAAACACATTTTTTATAAGAAATATCCCCAGTAACCTTTAAGGGTAATTTTCAGGGGGTTAAGGAGTTTTCGGGTAATGTGCCCGTGAAGACTTTTTTTAGCGCGTTGAGAACTATTACTAGTTTGAAAACCCATTTTCCATAAAAATATTGCGGGGAAATAATATTTTTTATATATACCTACCTTAAATTAACTATTAAAAACGTAGCAAAGCCATCGTTTTAATTTTTATTCGATATCGCCTATGCCTCAAAAAAAAATTGTAGTCTCCTAATTTCCCCATAAACAGCGTTTGTCGATTTTCTAAAGGTATACTGTGATGGCCCACTAATGCCAGCGTCTTTTAATTGACTGTATCTATCACCATTCGTTGGCCCGATATTAATTCTCAGTTAATGGTTCGACAGAAAAAAGACAATGATATATCCACAGTGGCCTATTAATTTAACTGAGTTACAAATCCAACTGGCTCACTGCATTTATTCGTTACTCAGCATACGTTAGATCGTATTTGTTTTTTTTTTTAGAACTTTGCCTAACTACCGACAATTAAAAATGAAGCGTACCACCATAACCTAACTTTTTCAGAAGCTTGATGATTTTTGTGAATGATTAGGGATGACGTGTTTGAAAAGTTTGTACCGTTTTTCTGCAGTTTTTGTGTTTTTTTGGTGTTTTGTCAAATGAAAAGTATATTATGGTGATATTTTATAGTTTTTAGAATTTTTGTTATTATTATATTTTGTATTATTATTGGCTGTTATGTTAATTATGACTTTGCTTCGTATTTTTGTAGTTAGACTATTTTATGACATTTTAAATTCATCTGCAAACCACATTGTTTTAAGTGCCTCATCTGTCTTGTTGTGCTCAAGGCAATATATTATAGATTTTTATGTATTCATATATATATATATATATATATATATATATATATATATATATATATATATATATATATATATATATATATATATATATATATATATATATATATATATATATATATATATATATATATATATATATATATATATATATATATATATTTAATAAAACATTTTACATTTTTATTTTATTTGGTTCCAACAGTAAGCCTAAATGAAACATCGGTAAAAATTAGTTACTATATCGTTAACACCCCAATGGTTTTTCAACAGTGGGCCTTCATAGATATATCATAGGGCCAATATGTAGAAGTAGTGGCAAACTGACTGATAAGTGTCGATGGGCCGGTGTGCCAAACGCAATAAGGGCCGATGTTGGCACCAACATATATTGTGTCAATGGGCAGTTGAATAATTAAATGAAAAAGTATATTGATTTTCCATTATTCAATGTTTATAGGGTTGTTTCGCACCTACTTTTGATTCCTTTTTTTTGTAGTTTGAGGTATTTACAGGGTGTTTTCTATTTCTGAGCTAAATTTAAGGGCTTATTTATGAGCCTATTTTATGGGAAAAAGTTTATATAAACCGCCCTATAAACAGCGTTGGTCGATTTTCTAAAGGTACTGTGATGGCCCACTAATGTCAGCGTCTTTTAATTGACATAATTTAAAAGACATAATGATATATCCACAGTGGCCTATTAATTTAACTGAGTTACAAATCCAACGTTATTAATTAAGCATTGGCCCACTGCATTTATTCGTTACTCAGCGTACGTAAGATCGTGTTTGTTCTCTTTTTTGGCCCTTTGCCTAACCACCGACAACTAAAAGTGAAGCGTGCCACTATAACCTAACATTTTAGAAGTTTGATTAATTTTGTGGATGATTAGGAATGACGTGAGCGGAAAGTTTGTACCGTTTTTCGGCAGTTTTGTGATTTTTGGTGTTTTGGCAAATGAAAAGTATATTATGAGGAAAAGAAGTACCCTGGAACGAAGATGAAAAAGTAAGTAGGCATGTTTCCACCATAAATTTATAGAAATAATCTGTTGCTTGTCTGTTGTCATTTGAGTATTTCTTTCGCGGTTTCTTTTGACCCTATATATAGACTTTAAGTCTAAATGTTAGTTTAATTGTTCAAATAAAGCATATAAGCCCTAGTTATAAAAAGATTTAAAACTTTATCCAAACGTAATTTTAGCTGTAGCAAAAAGCACCCCCCCTAAAGGCGATGCCATCACTCAAGTTGAAGTGGAGAACACCATTAAAATATGGTTGAGGCAAGCCGGTGACAGGAGTGGCGGGAGGAACAGAAGAAGAAGTACTAGGTAAGACTTGGCAATAAAATTAATTTAGATGTTTAAAAGAAAAGTATTGCCCAACGTTATTCAACTTTTTGGCATTTTTATTGCATAAATTAATAGTGAAACGAAGTAATAATTGATGAGGTGTTAAAGTTTTTAAATAAATATTTGCTTTAAAAGAATGGCTTGTTTTCTAGTAATTATAAAGAATATTCTTATAAACTTCTATGCAGGGTAGCCCGCAGTTAACGCAGGATACTGTAGCATCTACATTTGTACCAACAATTAGAGATGGTCAAATCACCCAAAAATCATTAAAGGATCTTAAATAACCGAATAATAAACTTATTTGCACATCTATAGTAACTTTGTTTCTGCAGCAGTTGGAAACTAATTAGAGTCAATGAAAATTTGAAAAAATGACATGCATGTCACTTTTTGAATTTTCATTGGCTCTGAGTAGTTTGTGATAGTTTCAACCGCTGCAGAAACAAAGCTTAGATATACCACATTTGTTTTGAAATCAGAATCATTAATGGCACAGGTAGATGTCACAAAATCGTGCATTATTGAAAGCGGGTAAAAATATATATTATTAAAAAAGTAATAAAACTATCTAAGAAATCTGTAAAGTTTACCCGAGTTAAATTAATATACATATATTTGTGGTTGAGCCTATGATGTAGTATACAAAGAGTTCTTAAATTAATCTAAATAAAACTAATTTTTAAATGCAAAATATAATTACTAAAAGTATATGTTCTTTTCAGCTCTCCTCCCCCAGCAATAAAGGAAAGGAGAGATAGTGAAGTTGAAAAGGCCACCAGCTTCATCAGCATGCCTTGTTCTCTCTCACTTTAAAATTAGTCGCTCGAAATTTTTGTTGGATATACAGTCAAATTCATGTAACGCGCCTATGTTTCAAATTTAACAATGTATGGGTGGAGCGTTGAAAGAAAAAGGCTTAATTGCGGACTCTTTTGGTATGATGTCCCTGGCCTTTTCTTTTTTAAATCGGACTCTACATGCGTTAAAGTTTATAAAATAAACAAAACAATTTTTATTTTGTTGTTGCAGTCGCTCTAAATTACTTTATTTTTAAGAAATTATAATATGTTTTTTGTTTATGTGGTTTTGAATTTTATAATGTGTTTTAAATTTACCCGATAAACTATTTTATTTTTAGTATCTTATTACGCCTATGGTGACATTTTATAGTTTTTAGGATCTTTGTTACTTATTATTATATTTCGTATTATTATGGGCTGCTATGTTAATTCTGACTTTGTTTCGTATTTTTATAGTTAGACTATCTTTTGGCATTTTAAATTCATCTGCAAACCATATTGTTTTAAGTGAGTCGTTTGTCTTGTTGTGCTCAAAGCAATATATTATAGTTTTTTATGTATCCATAGGTTTCTTTTTTAATAAAAATCAAAATTTTTACATTTTTATTTTATTTGGTTCTCCATTGATTTTCCAACAGTAAGCCTAAATGAAACACGGTAAATATTAGTTACTATTTAGCTAATATCCCAATGATTTTCCAACAGTGGCCCTAAATGAAACATCGGTAAATATTAGTTACTATATCGTTAACACCCCAATGGTTTTTCAACAGTGGGCCTCCATAAATATATCATAGGGCCAATATGTAGAAGTATTGGCAAACTGACTGATAAGTGTTGATGGGCCGGTGTGCCAAACGCAATAAGGGCCGATGTTGGCACCAACATATATTGTGTCAATGGGAAGTTGAATAGTTAAATGAAAAAGTATATTGGGCCATTGATTTTCCATTATTCAATGTTTATAGGGCGGGGTACGGAAACGCATTGTTTGCAAAATAAAGTTTTATCTTCACCACTAATTGTGAAAGTTGTTAATTTTGTTTTTATGGCGCTTTAACTGGTTTACTCTGGTCATAGAATTAGTCATAAAAATTGTAATAAACGATTTAACAAAATAGTTTAACTACGTTATTGTTTGTTTCAGGAATATGCAATAAAATATTTTTTTCTTAAAAACAAAGCAAGATACAAAAAAGCAATAAATAAACAAGCTTTATTTTAAAAAAATTTAACACTCTGTAGTTTGAAAAAAATGCATTTCCGGGCCCATATTTATATACATTTTTTTTCATAAAAATGCTCCGGAATATAATTTTTTTAACCGCCATTAGGTAACACCCTAGAAAAAAAATATTATTTTATTATTTGTTTTTAACTAAAAAATGAAGTATTTTTTTAATAAGTGGTAATAGGTTTGTTGTGAATATTTAAAGATTTTTTGAATTTAACCAAGGACTTGAGATCATTTTCCTTTGACACCACACCAGTATCTCGCTGTTACACTAACACGTATTAGCAAAGATAATACTACTACGGATAGATCGTTCATTTAAATGGGGCGCTCTGAATCAGTTCGGAGATATCAATGCTTCCGTAAATGCGAATAAAATTAAGTCGGTAACCCCTGCCCCAGCGAAACAAGGTACGAAACCATGCGCGACATTGCCAATGTCTGTCGCTTGTACCTTATTCGTGGCTAAACGGGTTGTATATTTTCTAGTCGCGTTTCATCACGCCAATAGTAAAGGCCTGCCGGCAACACTGTTTAACTATCGTCTATCGTTCAAGGATTGAAGTGCATAGCGCGAAAATCTCTCGATGAGCATCGGCTCGCGTTAGCCAAAGTCCATTAGGGGTATCAAAAATATAGCACTGAATGGTTTATCTTATCCGTAGTAGTATTATCTTTGGTATTAGTCCATGTCACAATAACTACTAAATTTATGCTACTAAACGGATTTTGATAAAATCTTTAATATTCTCTAAGTCTGTTTGCATAGGAGACAGTAAGAAAGGAATGATAACAATCTTTACATTTCTTATTAAACCGACAAGATCTTGTATTGGGATCAGTTTTCGATAGTTCGACAACTAAATGCGTCAATTTTATTTTATTGACATAATGGTGAATGTACTATAAATATAAAATAATAAGAGCTGATAAAATGTGTGTAATGTATTTTTTTGTGTGGTAATATCATTATTACTGTTCTTGAATTGTCCTACGTTTTATTTATTTATTTTTTTAATAATACACCAGGCTCTAGGATTTTCATTTTTTTTAATTTTTAAAGTGAGACATGGGAGCCACATCAAATATTCACCAGATGTTATATATTGGCCTCAAGGGGCACACTTTGGCACAGCATGCCTAACAGAGCAGCAAAATTTCATGAATTGGAGGTCGGGAAAGGTACGGTCATTATTCTCGCGCAGGTTCAGCCGCCATGTTGTCTATGTATAATCTGTCACTTTTATTTGAATCGTAACCATCCCGTCTTAAGGATGTCAGATTATATTATACTATAAAGAAATTTCAACAAAAATTTTAAACATCAAACAAATATAAATTAAAAAAAAAATTAATCAATAATTTGGAAACACATAAATACTTTCAGCTGCCACTATCAGTTTTTAAACAGCACATCATCCTGTCCAAATTTTTAAAATAAACCAATTTTAATAAAAATTTATGAATATCCAAATACCATTCCCAATAAAATTTTAAAACGTTTGTTAGTCCATTTAAACAATTCGCATGGATTAAAAATGGTATAAGTTGTCTTAAAAGAGTAAAATAGTACCTACAATAAAATAGCTAAAGTGTATGTAATAGTATATTTTATTAGGTGGAAAAGTGTAAATATTTTTAGTAAATCTTTAGGCATGATAATACCAATTAGCCAGAGAGAATTTTCGTTCTAGTAAAAATTTGTAACGATTGTAGAAAACATAATATTATAGTTAAAACATATAGTATATGTAAAGCCCTGATTTCTATCCACTCAATATGGCGTCAAGGCCACAAAACTTCGCTTAAAAGGATCAAAAGCGCCGCGAGGGAGAGCTCGTGCTGCCCTGTTAGATATACTGTGACTTTGGTTAAAAAAAATTACATTCTAGAACTTGCAAAAAAAGTTGAGTTTTGTAGTGCTCCAAAAGTTTAAAAATTTTGTCGTCAAATCCCAAATTTCGCAAAGATATCTGCATTTTTCTAAAAATTAGAGGCATCTGAAATATTTGCATAAGAAAATTGCTGAGTAAAAAAATTAACTGGCTATGGTTTTTAGAAAACATAGATAATATTGCGAAATTTGGAATTAGACAATAAAATTTCATCAAATTCATGAAAAAAATGCAAATAAAGGACTGGCTTTTAAAATTTTCTTTGGGGGCGCTGCAAAAAAACAACTTTTTTTCTCAAATTTCAATATAAAAATTTTCTTTACCAAAGTATTTCCCTTGAAGCCAAAAGCATCTGGTATATATTTGGAGTGGGTCCCATGTCTCAGGTCAAGATAAAGAATTTTGAAAATCCCACCACAATACATTATTTAAAATATATGGAGAACCTTAAAATTTCTTAATCTCATGAAGTAATGATTTTTTTCGGTCCAAGATAGTTTGGAGTCAAGATCCGAGAGCCATGATTCTTCATAATTTTAGCTCTTTAGACCAATACGTTGTCTTTATCCTTCTAACCAATTTTGAAAAAATAGATAAAATAACACTTCTAAATATTTTCATATAAAAAGAGCAAAAGGCTACCTTTTTTATAAGTCAGTAACTATCCCTTAGGGGCAACAAGGACATGTGATTCTTATTTTAACTTTTTCTTTCCTTATATTTTTACAGAATGCTACAGCTGGTACTTTTAAATCAATGCAATATATTTTTAATTGTTGTAACCATAGTTTTTTTAAACCAATGCAATACGTTTTTGTTAAACGTGTTTTTGTCAAACGAAGATAAATAAATTAGAGTATTTTACTTTTTAAATAAAAAAATTAAAATGTGAGTTATCCACTGATTAGAAATCAAAATTATTTTAATATCCGGATTAGCTCCGCTTGGTATTTTATTTACTCCACTTATATTCAAGATGTAATATTAGAACTAAGCCTCGGTCACCACTGCCAATCGATGTTGTAAATACGTGTGGTCAGCCCCTTGTGTCCTAGATACCCTTTTAGTGAAAAAGTTTTATATTTAAATTTTAAATGCTCGTATTTCTGTTATAGAATTTCGTATAAAAAATATTTCGCATATGCGTTATTAAAGTACTAGATTAAAAGCCTGTCTCCGCCATGCGAGAGACAATATTAAGTAGCCTCTGTCTCCGTAAGAGAAAAAACGCTTTTTTGCTCCTATTTTTGTCCCGGGGGCGAAATTAAAAAACGGGCTTCGTTGGGTTCTAGCCACTGCTAAAGACTTCCACTGTGCCAAATTTCATCATTTTAGCTCAAGCCATAAATATATATATATATATATATATATATATATATATATATATATATATATATATATATATATATATATATATATATATATATATATATATATATATATATATATATATACTTAACAAGTGTTTTTCTCGAACCATTCATAATATATTCTTTTATATTTTCTTGGGCTTAGTGGTTCTTGTTTTTTTAAATTACGAAATAAAAAGGGTTTTCATTTCCTTTTAATTTATTCACAAACGTTTCGGCTTGTTTGGCCTTTCTCAATGTCCATAGGAGGATAATCCATTTAAAATAAAAACATATATGTGTACACAACAAATTAAAATTTACATGTCAACACTAAAACTATTCAGAAAGACAACAACACACAATATGTACATAGTTATACGATTAAAATATTAATTTGTTGTGTACACATATATGTTTTTATTTTAAATGGATTATCCTCCTATGGACATTGAGAAAGGCCAAACAAGCCGAAACGTTTGTGAATAAATTAAAAAGGAAATGAAAACCCTTTTTATTTCGTAATTTAAAAAAAAAACAAGAACCACTAAGCCCAAGAAAATATAAAAGTATATATATATATATATATATATATATATATATATATATATATATATATATATATATATATATATATATATATATATATATATATATATATATATATATATATACAGGTTGACCCAAAAAGAAGTACATGTCAAAGTTATATTTTTTCTTATGGAACACCCCATATTTTTTTATTTTTTAGATACTATAGACCAAATAAAGGTGAGTTATTGTTATAATTCCTATACCTAAAACTGACCGTTTCTGAGAAATTAAAAAATGCAGACCATATTTTAAAAATTGTTTACATCCTGTAACATATGGGGAGCTGCTCCTAATTAAATTTACTGCTTAGATAAGGGGTTTAAGTTAACTATTACATGGAAGTTTTGCCTCAATATTATACGGAGTGGCAAAAAAAATTGCCTCAAAGTTTGGACCTACATTTTATTAAATAACTACCTAAAGTTAAATGGAGCACCCTGTATTTAGTGGCTTTTTTTGACACAGAACTAGATTCCCTTTAAAACTATATTAGGGTTTCCTATACCTATCTCTTCTGCTTTTTATGCAAAAGACGTTTTTTATTTGACTTATGCATAATTTCTTTATCTTAAAAATGGAACACCCTGTACTGTAATTAAAAAACCTTTTTATAGAGGATTACGTTGATTCACTAAAAGCATAAGTTTAAATTTCTGAAAATAAGATGTATGTGAAGCAAAATGCGACAAAAGTAAAAACTCCAATTTATTGCAATTTCTAAAATATTAAATCATTCATAAAAATGTGGAACAAAATATAGTAAAAGGTACAACTATCCTAATTGTTGGGACGAAATATGTTAAAATGCTCTTGTTTATTAGCAAATGTATTGGACTTTATGGTAAATTAAATCCCAAAATAATATTATAATGGGCTCAATAAAAACATACATTTTAATATAACTGTCACCAAAGGTACGATTATATGTATATTTTTTCAATAATAGTCGGCTTTGACCTAAATGACGTTAATTATTACTTGCAAAAAAATATTTGACAGTGACACTTGTTAATCAAACGATTATCATTGATTAAGCTAGTTTAAAATTATAATCGTTTTGAATGATTGTTACATTTTAATTAGTTAAAATAAGGAAGATGAAATGATTTTGGTAATCGGTAAGTGTCAACAAATAGGTTTGTTCGCATCAAAAGTATATGCCCAAAGGTATTCTAACAGGCGTCATCCTATACTGTACAGGGTGTTCCATTTATAAGATAAAAAAATTATTCATAAGTCAAATATAAAAACGTCTTTTGCATAAAAAGCAGTAGAGATAGGTATAGGAAATCCTTAAAAAGTTTTAAAGGGAATCTAGTTCTGCGTCAATATAGGCCACTAAATACAGGGTGTTCCATTTAACTTTAGGAAGTTATGTAATAAGTAATGTCCAAACTTTGAGGCAAATTTTTTTCACCACTCTGTATAATATTGAGGTAAAACTTTTATGTAATAGTTAACTTAAACCCGTTAGCTAAGCAGTAAATTTAATAAGGAGCAGCTCCTTATATGTTACAGGGTGTAAACAATTTTTAAAATATGGTCTGTATTTTTTAATTTATTTAAATTTCTCAGAAACGGTCAGTTTTGGGTATAGGAATTATAACAATAAATCACCTTTATTTGGTCTATAGTATCTAAAAAATAAAAAAAAAATGGGGTGTTCCATAAGAAAATATATAACTTTGATATGTACTTCTTTTTTTTTGCCACCTTGTATATTTCAAAATAATTTTAAAATATGCTCCCCACAGACCAACATATGACTGTGCTTAAAGTTTTTTCCCAACTCTTTTCATTTTTCCTAGAAAAACCAAGGCGAATGTGGTGGACCACCCTGTATATACCTACCTACATATAAATATATCCACATTAGCAAATTATATACAGGGTGTTACAGAATGTTTTGAGGAAAATTTAAAGGAAGATTCTACATTTAAAAATATGAAAAAAAGTTCATATAAACATGGGTCCGGAAATGCTTCGTTTTTATGATACGGGGTGTTTAAAGTTTTTTGTCTTTTATAGTTTGTTTTACATTTCTCGAAAACCTGTGGAGATATTGAAATAAGTTTTGATACACGCAAATGTATAATTATAGGTCACATTCATATGTACAAATTTGTTTTCTAAGGCACTTACATCAGTGGCGTTCGTGTCGGTAAGTCCTTATTTTTAGCCAGGAAAACTGTACGAAACTGGTTTTCGCAAGAATTAGTTAAAGACAGTCTAATTCTGCTTAAAAAGTACCTCTTGGCCTTTTTCGTTTTTAGTCACCGTTTTCGAAATAAAAATAAAAGTAGACTATCTGCCAATTCCTTAAACAAATAATTATTTATGGTAGAAAGTTTTTATATGCTAGAGAACGTATTACAAATTAACTGAAACAACCCAAATTCAAATCGCTAGGTACTTTATGCTATTTATTTTTGTTTAACAATAAATTCAAGTGAAATTGAAATGATGTTTACAGAAAATACCAACTAGATACATTATTATTTTTTAATTACGATTCCGAAAACAGATTATACGGATTAATAAATTAATTTTTACTTTAAAAACGGTGAGTAAAGACGAAAAATCCAGAAGGTACTTTTTACGCAGAATTAAACTGGCTTTAAGAAAGCAATACACATTTTTGCGAAAACCAGTGGCGTACAGTTTTCTTTGCTGAAAATAAGAACTTACCGGCACGAACGCCACTGATGTAAGCGCCTTAGAAAACAATTTTGTACTTATAAATGTGACCTATAATGAAACATTTGCGTGTACCAAAACTCTTTGGGAAGTTAAGAAATAGGTCGAAAAGAAAAGATATAAACCACATAAGATATTAGCTGTTTCCAAGTCAACTATAACAGGTAAATCTTTTCCTCTATGATTTAAATATAATTGCACTAACCGATTCATTTGGGAATTAAAACTAAAAAATCGAAAAATTTGCAATCCGAATAGTTGGTAAACCGTAGAAAAAAAAAAACATACAAAAACCAAAACAATAGAAAAGCCGCGAATCCTCCATTATTTTAATTTGAACTTAACATCTCAATATCTCCACGGGCTTTCGAGAAATGTGAAATAACATTTAAAAGACGAAAAACTTTAAACACCCCGTATTATAAAATCGAAGCATTTCCGGACCCATGTTTATATGAACTTTTTTTCATATTTTTAGATGTAGAATCTCCTCTTAAATTTTCCTCACAACATTCTGTAACACCCCGTATATAGATAAGGGGGTTATTTCAAGCTAACAAAAAATATTGTGTACAAGGAATCTATTATAAACAAAAACAAAAGATTTATACAAAAAATAAACATTTAATTATTAACTGGACAAATGCAATATCGTCATTTTCCAAATTAAAACTTAATACATATATCTAATATAAATTACTATTAATAAGGTATATATATTATAGGTACTATTATATAACCAATTAATTACATTATTCATTGAATATCTACAAATTTACTGTAACAGATTGGTATTTAACAAAAATTCTGTGAAACCTGATAAATTAAAAAAAAAGAATGTTTCATATTCTATGAAAAAATCGTTATTCGTGTGATATGGACTTAAGTATAAGAGATGTTGAAAGTACAAAAAGTTATCTGTATCGATATTTTTTTTTAGTTAACACTTAACCGATTAATATTTTGTTTACCTTGATGATTATTATCGCAATTAGAAAACTGGGTACTTAAGCAAATTTATTAAAATATATTTTTTTGAATACTTGCCAGATGGGACCGCTTTGGTTCTAGGTCCCTGGAATTAAAATCTGTGCTTACACAGAATCGGTTGACCCTTGCAACAACCTCAATAAAATCACAAATTATGGCGTAATGTCATAGACTGTGAAAATACCTTTTCAAAATTCTTAAATTTTAAAGTTGTTTAAATATAACTAAAATAATATGTACGCCCAAAATCATTACCCTGAGATCTGAACCAAAGCGGCGATTACAGAAGATTTTTTTTAGATTCACGTATCTCCCACAACAACATACAGCATATTTAAAATCCATTTAATCATATAAATAAAATAAATAACGACTTACTAGGTATTTTAAAAATATTATTTTACAATTTTATAATTTATATATATACCAACCATAACCCCTTATAATTCCAAAACCAAGTACCAAGTTCTCTAAATTAGGGATTTAGAGACAAAGCTTCATACCAGGTTTTGTTTTTAATATAATTTTAGAATTTTGATTGTTTTCTTTAAAGACAGTTTGCGACTAAATGAATCAGAATAAACAAAATATTGTTTGCTCGCACAAAACATTGCATAGTTATTTTATTTGAAACTACGATTTTTCAGTAATCATTCCATTAACTTCTTCTAGTTCTGTTTCCTCATCATCAGTTTCTTCTTTATAAGCGAATAAGTACTGGTATAAGCCGCAAGCTATTATTGCCCCAACGTTTGGTCCAATCCAATAAATCTGAAAATATATAGAATTAAAAAAATTAAATGTTTGTTTAAAAAAAAAACAGATCTTATTTTTATCACCCCGGCTGCATATTTGAATGTTACATAGACGTCTACAGTCTACAGTTTAACGAGTGTAATAAGTTATGTTACCAACGCGGACGTCAGAAGCTAAAGCGTTGGCGACATTATCTTTCCATACAAAGCCAAATTAGATGTTACCTTTTAATTTCTTGTATTTCATTATATGTGTAAAATAATGGATACAGTGTAAGTCTCTACCTTGAAATAAATTTAATAAATAAATAACAAGTTGTTTTTTGAAAAAAACGCTCTAATCTATGACTTAGTATTTTTAGTTACGCTCTTTTCTAAGGATGAAATATTTCTACAGTATGTTCCAAATTTAAGATATAATGTTAATGATTTTTTTTTAATGGAATCCAATTTTTTTAAGGAGAATTTTTAAAGCGCATATCCCAGTCATCATTAGGGGCACTAGTAAACCCCAAGGTGACGTTCAAGCTGACATGGAAAATCCAAAAAGAACTGGAGGTCCTGGGAGAACACAACAGGGTAACTCTCCAGTGGGTACCAGGACATTCGGGAATAGAAAGCAACGAAAAAACGGATGAGCTAGCGAGACATGGATCATCCACACCATATTTTGGACTAGAATCTGCCCTTGGAGTGACCAAAACCACAGCACGAGGAGTGGATCCGAAACTAACATGAGGAATACTGGGAAAACCTCAGTAGAGTAAGACATGGAAACAGCTTCATAAGGGGCCCATTCAAAAGACCGAAGGAAGAACTACTAAGACAAAGTAGGAAAAGACTTTGCATAACAGTAGGGTTGCTAACAGGGCACGATAACCTAACAGAACACCTACACAAGATACAATGGGAACCCAAGTTGCAGAATGTGCCTCGAGGAGGAAGAAACAGCCTACCACATACTGTGTGAATGTGAAGCGTCAAATTACAAAAGACAGGCATTATTTGGACAACCGAAAATGAGCCCACAGGAATATGTCAACCAACCAGTCTCGGGGTTATACAGACTTGTAGAAGGAAAAAGACTAATGGGAGGGTTGGTATAAAAGACAATGAACGATTAGGCACAAAAAGTCCAAGAGGCTGCGCTGTCTCCAGTAGTGAAAGACGGCTTCCAGGAAAAAGAAGAGAAAAGAAAGCGCATATCAAGCTATACGTAACTGCCCAATTTCAAATTTTTTTTTGGGTCATTTGCGACATATTAAATAGATCTTTTTTAGACACCCTTGGGATTAATGAACAAATGAAGTAAAAAGTTTAGGGCCTCTTAAGATGGACTGTAAAGGGATGCATAAGTGTGGCATTACGTATTGCATTGTTGGGTGCTGCACAAGAATTAAGAACTGGCTCAACGTAAGAGAAGAAACTATACACTGGCTAAACAAAGCCATTTAAGTTGGCCTAATAAACGTATTTTGAAGTCATGAATATGTCATAAAATTTGCTACAGATTGCATGGAAACTTAACTGTTCTACTAAAATATTAGGAAATATTATAGAACACGTTTTATTATACTAGTATACAGTGTGTCCGCGGATGGAGTGTACAAGACAGAAAAAGTATGTATTACCCATATAACGAGAGAAAGTTATTCTTTATAAAAAGTTCTGCTTGTCGAGAAAATAAATTTAAAAGATTTAAATTTTCGATAAGATGTACAGGGTGTTAAGAAATTAGGAAAACATGAAAATGCTTTAAGAGGGAAGTGGAAGTACCATTATTTATTATTTTAAAGATAAATTTTATAAAAAAAAGTTGTTTATAAACTGACATAAAGTCTTAATACAGATTTAGAAATAAAAATCGAACATTTAAAATTTTTCTATATTCCACCTCGACACACTTTTTCGCTAATTAATAAATTTATAGTACACTTTACAAATTATTCACGGCACATTCAGTTCATCTATTGCTTCTTGTATGCTCTCTTTTAAGATTTCCGTGTTATGTGGCAGATAATGTAAAAAAACCTTTTGCCTTAAGGTAGCTAGATAATGGATTTGACCAAATATCTCTATCCACTTTTCGCCAAAATAGTTATGTAGCCATTGTCTGGCCAAAGCTGTGCAAGGACAGCCGTCTTGTTGCCAAAACATGTTATTACGTACGTCTGGTTCTAAAGTATTATGAAATTGGAAGACAAATGTTTCCAAAACTTTCAAGTACACGTGCACGTTTTTTTTGAATTTTAATATTAATGTTCACAATGATTTGTAAATTTGCATTTAGACGTTATGTTAGTTTATAAACAACTTTGTCTTATAAAATGTGTGTTTAAAATAATAAATTATGGTACTTTCGTAACAACCTGTACATACTATCGAAAATTTAAATTTTGTAAATTCATTTTCTTGACCAGCAGTACTTTTTGTAAAGAATAACTTGTTGTCATAAAATTAATTATAAAGATTTTTTTCTCTTGTGCACTCCAACCGCGGACATACTGTACGTTCTCTATGTATCTTGAAAAAAATATTTTTAAGTTTTTCTTTACGCGTTTATCATTAAATGTGGTAAAAAGATAGACGAATATACACGAAACGAAATATCTTTTGATCTTTTAAGGTGTCAAAACATCCAACCTTTCAATTATTTTTAATGGGATTATAAATAAAATGTTTTACAAACACTAAAATTGAGCATGTTTTTTAAATTCTCTTCAAAAAAGCTCTTTTTAAATGTCAAAATAACTTTCAATTCTGTTTGAGTAATTTAAAACATAGACTTGGAATCAAGCAAATATAAGCAGATGCTGTAAAGGAAAGAAACATTGAAATATAATACATTAAAAAAAGTACTAAAGATTGTTTTTTTGTTGTAAATATATTTAAAAATATTATTTATAAGAAAATTAATGTTTTTTTTTTTTTCTAAATACTATACCGGGTGACACACTCAGTATAATAACGTTTAAAAAAGATCTACCGTTTTATTAATTCGTCGAAGAGTCAATTTTAAGTTAATTTTTAATATAATCGCAACGACAGGCAGCTGCCACTACCAAAATGCTCATTCTAGCGCAATTAGGTTGCTACGCTGCGCAGATGCAAATTTGCCAATAGTGCCACCACGAACTGCGCTACTATATCAATAGAGTTAACATAATATATGAAAAATACGCATAACTTTTAGTATTCAACTAATTTTAGATATCTTACCCATTGATGTGTATAATCTCCTTCCAAAAAGGCTGGAGCAAAAGTTCTTGCTGTGTTCATACTTGCACCAGTTAATGGACCCTACAAAAAAAAGTAATTTATTGTTTATACTTTATAGTGTTAAGGCGGCAATGTTCATCATCAAAGTGTAGGTTGCAAAAATATATAAAATTTGTGTTAACCTAGGTATTCAGAGTAAAAATATTTTCTTTTTTTTTTTAATCTGTGTTGGTCTGACCTTACATACTATGCGTAACTATTATCTTATACAGCGTGAGTTTTTTAAAGCGTTACAATGCGATACGTCGAAAACGGTTTCATAAAATTTTAATGATTTAGTAGACACATTGTTTTTGACATTTTTCCTTCAATTTCTTTTGAGATATAGGGGGTAACTTTGGAATTTCAATTGGAATAAGGTGTTTTGTATTTTAAGGAGGTATTCTAGTTTAGAAAGTTAAAAAAAAACGATTTTTTTATATTTCGATAGTTTAGATATTTAAGTATATCTCCTTAAAACGATTTTTCGAAATTCGAATTATTTTAAAAGTTATAGCTCAAGTTGTTGTTCGGCGCAATGAAGCTAGAATCGAAAGTTCTGAGTTTCGAGCTTCAAGTGCTCCAAAAGAAGGAAGAACAGCTCGTCTTTCGGGGAGAAATTCGTTAAATATTTTATTTCAGATGGAAGAAGGCCCGATATATGCATGATTAAAGAAATGTAAGTTCAATGTACTGTCAATGATCGATATATTTTTGGTACTGTTGAATCCCTTAGACTACGTACTAGCCAAAACTTAACTTAAAACTTTAATCGCGTTTTTCTCGAAACTACTTTTTTCGAAACGTTTGTCATAAAATCTCAAGTTCTAATTGACCGTTTTTCTTAAAAGTTGGCATAAATTTTCTTTATATCTCTATGACAGGAACTAACAAAAAAATTTTAAATTTGTCTTTTTTTTTAATTTAAAAAAGTTAAAAAAATAACTAAAAAAACCTACCCCTTTTTTTGAAAAACCTCTGTTTTTCGATATTTTTTTTTTTTTCATTTTTCCTGGTTTTTGCCATGATGTCATTTGTACTGATAAAGAATCTATCATTTTTTTATTTTTTATATGGCCAGATGAATGGAAAAAATGACTTGATTGGCACGCTTTTTTTTGTCCCTTACTTTAAAATCGTGTACAATAAAATATATTTTTTTGATAATTTTTTTTTGTAAATGTCTAAAATCAATGATAAAAAGGTGGATAGCCAAAATATTAATTGTTTATTTATCGACCGTCAGAAAACGCCCGAAATTCGGATTCTAGTTAAGAATATCCCTTAAAAAACGAATCTACGTAAGAAACTACGTCTGTGTTCAAAAAAATATATATATTTGCTTTACTGTTAACGGAATTGCGATTATTAAAGATAGTTTTCTATTTTTTTTTATTTTTGTAGTGGCAAATAGCCCGAAGAGTAAACTTCTTTTATACCTTTTAATTAGTAACACCTACCGCAACCATCGATATTGCAGCAACTATGAAACCAAATCTGGCAGGTGTTGAGTCTTGCTTCGCTTCATTTCTCTTGTCCCAAACACCACAACATACCAAAATCAGCGTTGCAGTGATAATGGTTTCAATAGCAAGGGCTTGCATTGGAGTTGTTTTTTCATGAGGTTTTGTAGCACAAAATCCTGGAACTACATACTCTTGTGGCATTAAAACCTAAACGAAAATATGGTTCTTTAGTTTATATTCTATGGTGGATTTCAGAAACTGGGTAAACATCGAGATTTGTTGGATAGTGATAGGATAAAACTAAACCAATACTAACCGAAATTAACCTTTTTAGATATGTTCTATATTATTGTTGTGGATTTATTTATTATAAAGTTTTCTTTGGGTTACTCGTCAGGCATCCAAGAAAGGATCGCTTCGGTCCAGGTCCCAGGGTACGCAGTAGCGTACCCCTTGACCCAAACAAACCTAATGGGTATAAAAGAGGTATACTGTGCTCTAAACATTTACTCCTTGGTGAACCTTTTTTGACAACTACATATTTTTTTATACATCCAAATATAATATTCATAGAGAAAATGATAATAAAATGGTTCTATTTTTACTTTTTACTCATAAATTAAGGGGTGGCGCACGCGTGGGATGAAGCTAGGCTGGTATTTCTTTGGCCTTTTCGATCTTTGCCAATTGGGTTTGGTAGTAACAGAGCCTTTTGAAGTATTTGCTTTAAGGTTAAAATCTCAGTTGCCTTTTTTTATACAATAATCAAGAAAATTTATTTATTTAAAAAATCCTGATATTCAAAATTGCCATACCTTAATCCAGGTTCCAGGATTTCGTGATCCCGGGTTCCCGGACTGAAAACCCTAGCGCTTACCCTGTTAAGTCTGTGAATAATGAATGAATATTTACTTTTTGATTTATTATAATGAATAATGAATAAAGAAGTCCTAAATAATTAGGTCAAAGCTTACTTTTATTAACTGTATTTTTTTTCTACTTGCGTGCGCAAAGTACTTACTTTGCGCACGCAACTAAGTGCGCAAAGTTTAACTTTGCGCACGGATACTCTTTGCGCACGCCTTTTCGTTCTGCATATTTGCCGTATTTATGGTCGATTTTTTAATGTATTAATAACTTCTGGATGACATAATATTAAAAAAAGGGTTCTACATATTCTTTCATTGTGCTTTATTGAATTTTAGATACGTTTGACACTTAGTAAATATCCCATATCAATTTTCTTTATTATCGTTTTAATATTTTTCCATGCGCCATGTATTTCATAGACACCATGCTAAACAATAAAGAATCAAAGAATTTTTCTTGTTGCTGCAGCAACCAAGTACAAACATTTTCTAATGTCACGGAAGCATCAGAAAATTCGGTAACAAGTTTAAAATAAATTTCTAAGAATGGAGGAACAACTGCCGGACGATGTTTTAAAAGCCACAAGTTTGGCCAACTTAGAGCTCCTGCCGGAAAAATCAAAAGAAAAGTGCGAGAAACAGTATAATTCATTTGAAACATGGTGTGAAGAAAAAGGCGTTAGAACTTTGAAAAAGCAGGTACTTTTCTCAAATTGAGCAAGAAATTTAGTTCAAATACTTTATGGTCGAAATACTCCATGCTGAAAAGTGTTTTAAAGATCAAGAAAAATGTAGATATCGGCAAGTTTTATAAGTTAGCAGCATTTATTAAGAAACAAAATGTAGGCTTTCGGCCAAAAAAGTCAAGGAATTTTTCAAAAGAAGAAATATCTACATTTATTAATGAAGCACCTAATGAAATATATCTTTTGATAAAAATTGCGACCATTTTCGGACTTGCTGGCGCCTGCAGACGAGAAGAAATCACAAAAATGAAAACATCCGACATCGAGGACAAAGACAACCTAATTATTGTGAAGATTCCAGACGCAAAAAACTATACCTCACGTACTTTCGTCCTGTCTGAAAAAATCAACGACGGAAAGCATTTGTTCTTATATCGGAAGTATACATTATTACGGCCACCGACAACATCAACGGTTTTTCGTATATTTCAAAAAGGGAATTTGCACACAACAATGCGTTGGGATTAATACATTTGGGAAGATGCCTTCCACAGACGCTGTTCAATCAGCTAAAACTCAAGTCTTCTTCCTAACATCGAGCAGCGAACCATCATCGACGTTCCTAAGAAATCATTTGAAATCGACCATAAACCTTCAACATGCACCTAATTGTACTTTTAACAGTAATATTGTTAGTAATAACTAATAATAATTTTTTTTGTATAATCGGGTAAAATAAAAATTTAATTATTTACTTTGGATTTTTAATTTTTACTGAAATATTCGTATATTTCTATTAATCATATTCTTTAATAAAACGCTCGTAGAAAAAGTATTCGCAAGTAGAAAAATTATTGTTCCTAATACTTGCGCAAAGTGACTTTTTCGCACTTAAAGCTTAAGCGAACTCCGCTTCGCGTCGTTCGTCTAACTGTTTTGGCGTGCGAAAAAGTATCACTTTGCGCACTTATTAGGAAAATAACTATTGTTTTATTATTTATTATTGATAATAATACATAAAATCCAAGCTACCCAACTGGTATTCAGTAGCGTAAAATTACTAAACTATGCAGTGATCTAAGTGTCTTTGGGCTTTTTTTTAATTTTAGATCAGTCCACGAAGCCCAATGGCCTAAATACAGTGTGTTCAGTAAAGTAAGAAGCAGTTTATTAATACAGGTCTTACGATTAAGAAAACTTTTAATAAACCTTCGGTTGTTACTTACTTTCAAAAGAGCAAATCCTAGAGTGGCACCAATAAATTGGCCGGCAATATACACAACACCCATGGCAGGAGATAACATTCGAAATAATACGGTACTAATTGTCACAGCCGGATTGAGATGAGCTCCTGAAACGTGACCAAATATCTAAAAAAAGAAAAGTTATATTAAACCTTAATATGATAAAACCTGTATATTTTTTTTGAGAGAAAGCATATCTGGATTCCCAGATATGCCCCCCTGCAACCTTGCTGTGATGTCGTGAAATTTGACTCGATTTCCCCCCCTCTCTCTACTAATCTTACGTGAAATTTTTAAAATGCGTGTTTTTAGTGTAAATACAATAATCTGTGCGCGATATTTGCCGAAATACCCTCTCACCACCACGTGAGATTAGGTTTGATTTAGCTCGACCCCGTCTTTTAAATACCTCATGTAATTTATGGACTCCCCTATTAGCAAGAAACAAAATAGAGGCATAAAAAGGAATTATGTATGTATGTATGTGATTTTTTTCGACCCTTTATATTTTACTCAAGACATTTATGTTTAGTCAAAAAAAAAACATCTTTTTATGATAGAATATCACGCCAAATTTCGTTAAATTCGGTTCGATAGTTTTGCACAATAGTTTTATCTATTAAAAAATAACCCTTAAACAAAGTTAGCTTTTAAAAAAATTTATATAAAATTAAACAAATTGCAATAAACAATGGATATACCCCGAAAATATTCGATAATATGTTGAACAAAAAATTATCTAAAGAAGCTATAAATCTAGTTTTTCTCACAGAAAAAAAAAAACAAAAAATAATTACACAGTGGTTACATACTTTGGTTGCATTTTTGTAAAATAGGTAGTTTTATAGAAAACTTAAACATTAATGTTGCCTTTATATCTATTAGTAATTTGGGGAAATATATTAAATACAATAAAACTTAAACAAATAATGAAAAAAATCTGGTGTTTATAAATTAATGTGTAATGACTGTCCTTAAATTAACATAGGACAAAGGGGTAGAAATTTTAATAAACGTATTAATGAACATTCCCACTAAGCAAAGAACATCTTGAGCACGTTTTGTAACGTTATTTAAAAGTAACTATGATAACGTTTAGTTTTAAACGTTATTTTATCATGTCTGTTTCGTTTTCTTGAATTGTTACTGATAATTTTCGTTTCTGTAACATACCCTTGTAAATATTTTTAATACGGTATAGAACAAACATCTTAGTGACGTAATTTTTATGTACACTTATGTTAACGTTAAAATGTTGCCATGTATAGAACGATCTTTTAAATACAAGTTCGATACATCTGTTAATATACGTATCAGATACGATTATAATTTGTTAAAACATAAAATGTTATTGGTGTAACGTTATAATAATGATATTATTTAATGCAGAATCGTTACGTTTACTGGGTCTATTACATTTCCTGGTGGAAATGTAAACACAGTTAACATATCGACCTCGTTTGCTTAAATGTACCCCGCACAGAGATTGTTACATTTTTTTGACAACGACGCCAGGTTTAGAGAAAGAAGCTTCGCTTTAGTACTTAACCTTACTTTATTTTAAGAACAATTGTGTTTTTTGGTTTTTCTCGTGATATTAAAGGGAAATATTGATCGGAAAGTAAGTATATTACAGTATTTTCTATTACACTTCAGTTTTTATGTATGTATGTAGGTCTGTAGGTATATACATAAACTGCCCAAAAAATCCAGATTTTAAAGTTAAGGTTTTTAAGCCATAAGTTTAGAAAATCCAGCGTTAGCCGTTTCCTTAAGATAAGTATTGGAGTAATAAGTCCGGATTTAGTTTGGTGAGGTACCTCCCATTCCCTAGATACATATAAATTAAAGAAAGTATAGATTAAAATTTGGTTGCTTTATACCTTACATATTAGTCATTTAAAAGACTGGAAAGTAGTGTTTTTGCAAGTCGAGGCAAGCGGTTTGTAGGGCGAGCCGTAATTGACCGTAGGCGACTCCTTGAAGCTTGGCCAGACCTGCAAAACACTTGTTTTTCGATCATGTAATGTACAATGTTTTTTTTTCAACCGAAGATATTAAAAAAAAACAATAATAATATTTTAATGATCGACAACAGGTCTATTTATCCGCTTGACATGGATTTGATACTTATTATAACAATAAGAATAATTTAAGACACCCACAGTACGGTAGTAGTTAGGCTAAGCCTTCGTAGACTGTCCAAAAATAAAAAAAACCACTGAAGTTCGTTTCAGTAACAACCATGCATAAAAAAGGCTATGCTCCAAAGAGCAGCTTATTTTTCATTTCATGGATCTGCAAAGTAGCCCGAAAAAAAGTTACTTTCTGGCCAGAATGTTTTCCAGAAAATGGGTATTTTCCGATCGGTCAAAAAAAAAAAAACTTTTTAGGGGACTATATTGCAAAAAATTGAGTATTTTAAATAAATGAAATACTTCGGTTGAATAAATTTGATCAAAGTTGTAACTTAAAGGATTCACTGTGAAGTATTTTTTTGTACTTTTTAGAGCCCCTGATATTAGACATTTGACACATAAATAATAGTTATAATAATAATAATAATAAAATTATTAGAAAATTAATTTTTAAATAAATTGTAGATGCAGCACATTATGTTTTTATATGACAACTATTCAAAAAGTGGATTGGCAGTTAAAAAGAGAGGCATAGGTGTAACATGCTCAAGCTAATCACGACGGCTCCCAGGGAGGAAGAAGCAAGTAGCGTAACAAGTATAACTGTAAGTAAAAGTTTTTTTAAGGGATAAATTGAATTTTTAATTGGATTGTTTATCAAATAGAAGCAAAATAATTATATAGTACAAAGTGTCTAAATGTTTTTTTTTAAATTGGGTGGTCTATCAGTATTTACCATTTAGTGATGGCTAATCGAGTAGCTAATATAAGAGAAAATTTGACTATATATTTTAAAAAATTGTAGGCTTTAAAGCCAACACAAGGTATTTATCCTTTATAATAGTGAAATAAAGCATCTATGATACTATCTGCAAATACAGTTTTTTTTTGCCAAACTTGTGATATAAAATTATCTTTTTAATTAATGAAGCAATTATGTCAGTAACCAAAAGTTTTGGGCAAATATTTTACAAAGTTTTTTTTTCCAGGTGCAACTAGGAGGAAAAAATAGAACAGAACATGGATATTAGTACATACAGTTGTTTTTTAATAAGCATTTTTTAAATTATGTAGGCAATTTTTATACCTAACTTAAGACCTTTTTACTTTTTTTTAATATTACTCATATTTACAATCACGAAATGTGTAAGACTTTTTATAAAGTAAATTAAGTAAGATAAACATTATCACATGAACATTTTTATATAATATATTAACTGTTACACTTTGTGTGGATTTAGAAAATAAGCTTTCCATATTAAATAGTCTGTACAAAAATTTGGGAAAAAATGAAAGGAGAGTTGTAGACATCAGATATTTTTATGAATAAATTTTTCCCTATAGTTTATATTATTTTTTTTTTTATTAGGGATAGTTACTTTTCACTGGTTTTATCTATTGTACTATTTCAGGTGGACGAAAAAATGATTATCAAAAATAACAGGCGATTTATCAGAACATTTTTTTACATCCATATTTTTTCAGTGGCATCTTTAATAGCAGAGTGAACGCAAAATTTACTTTATACACGAAAATGCTAAAACTTTAGGGTAAACAATTTTTTAATATTGTTAATTAATTAATTTTTTGAGGTTACTATACACCACACATAAGGGATCCAAAAGATCTTTTAATGTTATACAGGGTGTCCCAGAATATGGGGCAATCTTTCGGAATCTAATAGAAAACCTAAAAATATTATGACAAGCCCATTAACTTTTTCCTAGGATTTCCCCTACGGAGATACAGGGTACATAACGGACGCCCCTGGAAATCGTTTTTGTTTAAATAACTTTTAAAATACTAGGCGTAAATTGTTATTTTTAATATGATGGTTACTAGATAAATTTCTTAAAATGAACCCAGTAAACAAATTTGCTTATTTAGTTTGCCAGGGACGGAGTAGCCTGACACAATAATAGCAATTTTTTAACAACTATAAATAAAAGGCCCAACAATATTATTTTTGGGTAGTTTTAAACCCTTTAATCTAAAAAAAAGGTATTTTTGATTGACATCGATAAAACAAGTGTTTACGAGAAATAAAATATCATGGTAGTTTAAATTTGTTTACATTATACAAGGTGTTTTCTAATTGTATGTCAGTATTTAGAGAAGCAGTTTTTAGGTACATTTTAAGAAATTTTAATGAAATTTGGCATAAATGTACTATGTATCAAGAAGCATTTTTAAGTGTACCACATTTTTTTATTTCCACCAGTGCGTTCGTACAGAATTTGACCAGCCTATTTTGGCACACAAAAAAATTTGGTACACTAAAATGCTTCTTAATACATAGTACATGTAAGCCAAATTTCATTAAAATATCTAAAGTGGTATTACAGATATTAATAATAAATTATATATTTTAAAAAAATTTACTCCTCCGTATCTCAAAAGTTAAGAGGTTTAGGACATAGGTTCATATGAAGTTTTCTTCTTAAAATGGACCCAAGAAGTGCCTCTTTAAATATTGACGGACAATTAAAAAACACCCTGTATAATGTAAAAAAATGACCAACCATAATATTTTATTTCTCGTAAACAGTTGATTTTATTGATGTTATTCAAAGAATACCTTTTTAGTTTAAGGTTAAATCTATCCAAAAATAATATTGTAGAGCCTTTATCATACAGGGTGTTAAAAAAATTGCTATTATTGTGCCAAAGCTAGTCCGTCCCTGGCAAACTAAATAAGCCAAATATAATTTAATGGGTTTATTTTTAAAAAAACTTATCTAGTAACCGTCATATTAAGAAAACATTAAATTACGCTTTGTATTTTAAAAGTTATTAAAAAAAAACGATTTCCACGGTCGTCCGTTATGTACCTGTATCTCCGTAGGGAAGGCTCGTAGAAAAAAAGTTTATGGGAACTTGTCATAATAATTTTTAGATTTTCTATTATATTCTGAGAGATTGCCCATATTCTAGGACAATTCTGCATAATCAACATAACAGAACCACCTATTTAAATCCTTAGAAAAACCTCTTTTACAACGTAAGTTATATAACGTGCATGTTTCAGAATATGTGTTAGGCCCAACCCATGCAAAAATACGTACCGGGGCCGTGTAAGTTTCAAACAAAAACGTTGTATTTTTAACGTAACAACGATTTTGTTAAGTTGAAGGAAATATAACGAAACTATTAGGTTCAAGGCGCTGTTATTGTTTCAAGATGATAAACGTAACAAAGGAACAAGGAAACATAAATGTAACGTAATTAGGATGATTTTTTGCTTAGTGGGTTAGGTACTCCAGTTTTTTTTTTTAAAGATAAAAGATTCTAATTACTCCAACCATTTAATAGAAGAACAAGAAGCAAGTGTTGCGAAACATGTCAAGTTTTTCTAAATAAAACATGGAAAATAAAAATTAAAGAAAATATTTTAAAATATTTTTTTTCCAATTTATCACTCCTTTGTTAAAATAAATGAATATACAAGTAAAAGCTGAGTCAATACAAGTTTAGAAAATTAGTTTAAAAAGAGGACCATTTAATAATACTTAAAAAGTGGAAGTTATCTAATAAAAACAACAACAGCGTATATAAAACGTGTTAATAGTTTAAAAATGAGGTGGAGGCTACAAAACTAAAACCCAACCTAATATCCGCTTTTCGCTTGTTCTCGAAATTTAATAAGGAACTTGCGGACGTGGAAGGAAAACGAGAGCTGAGATGTGGGTTTCTGTCAGACTTGCGGAGTCCATGGTCTCATTGGAGATATTTTTTGTATTTAACGCATATTTAGTTTAGATAGTATGAAATTTTCAAAGGATTTTTTAGTAATTTATTTTTATGTAAAATAGTCTAATAAAATTACATTTTTAAATTATTGGATCCTTAAGAAGCTTATGGCCGGTTAGGAGCCTTAAGCACAAGCTAAGCACAAGGTAATCCTTAAAATGGCCAAACAAGCAATGTAATTGGCTACATTGGACATTTAAGGAATACCTAAAATTGTTGGTGCAACTGGTCATTACTGAATTATAAAATTTGCACTTATAATATTTCATGTAAAATAAACCAGAACACATAGTTTTATAACTTGGGGGGTAAATGAATAGTCTGGTGGCGCTGATAATGCTTGGCTATAAAAAGCAGCATGAAAAGAACATGAATATTTGGGAAGTAGTATTTATTAGTCAATATCAGAAAAGCTTTACCAAACCCTCTTAATTTATTAGAAATGTCTAAAAATCCGAAAGATAAATGTAACTTCAACTATAAGAGCAGAAAATTGCATGCGTTCAACGCCTGATAGCGACCCTTACGCCTAAATGCTTCAATGCACTTAGTTGATCTTTTGAACGTGTAACTCATTTAGTAATCACCTGAATACAGCTGGAGATAATAACCACTTGTTGTGTTCTTAAATAAATAAAAACATTTCTGGTGTATGTTAAGAAAACGTATGAGAGAATATGTGGGACTTGGTTGATTTAAAAAAAAAAAAAACCATTACTGAATTCCGTGTTTCAAAAGTAAAGAAGAAATTCTATTGTATAAAAATATTTGACGAGATTATATAAATTTAATTAAATCTATAATATATGGGCAAATGTTCGCTTTTTTACAAACAAATCAATTTAATAACAATATTATCATATTTATCAGCAATCCCTGGAAAGCGTTTCAACTGTGCAGACACTGATAACCCAACAATCAATGGTGTTGATATTTATTTGTTTAATAACTAACTAAGAGTTTGCACGATATATATTTTTTAGTTTCTTTTAACATGTATTGGTGTTGATTTGTTATTGTTTTTTGGTAAAAAATAGCAAAGATATGATATAGATATCATAATCGACCTACAAAAATAGATCTGTACACTGTCCTATGTATGTAAACAAATTGTTCTCAACAGAACAATTCGTGCTACTCATGCACGTTACACCTAAGGAAGTTTAAAGGTTACTGGAAGCTCAATACTATGGCCTATTTAATCAAAAAATGTCCAGCCCACTATGAAAATAACTGTCATGAGAGGCCCCCTCGATTCTGCGCAGTAACAAAGTTCCTCAAAATATTGTAATGTAATGCCTACCTAAAACTGAGTTAGGCAACACATTACCTTTTGACAGAGCCGGAGTCCAATTTTCGTGTGCGACGGCGTGGTGTTTATAAAACCAAACCCGCGCTGTGCGTGTGTTGTCTTATCAACCCTTCCAAGCGAATTACATGTTTTGTTGTCGTTTGCGCCGTATTAATTTTGATTGTTTTGCCTTGTGTGATTTTATTTTGTGGTGGCAAAAGTTTTTTGGATTGATAAAAACTTTCATATTTAAGTGATTATTGGTTTATTTAATTGTGACTCTAATTTTGTGTTTATTGTTTTTTACTTACAATATCGTAACAAAATGCCTAAAAGTTGTATGGTTTTGTCTTGAAAATCTAAGGATAACATACCCGAAATACCCCTGATTAGGAAAACAAGCGCAGGTCAATTTAAATATCACTTTCACAAGACCATATACTAATCTTGAATTGGGGCTTCAAAAAGCTTGTCTAGTTTAATGCTCCAAGACACAGTCATGTTCGTGTCGCGAAAAGAAGTTATTTTAATCATTTTGGCGTTACTTTTGAGAACAACCTTAACTGACACAAACACATTACATGCATAGCCTCAGCTGCATTCAAAAAAAGCTTGGATTCCTCTTTTGAGCCAGTAAGTATTTCTATCTGTCTAATCTGTATACTCTGTATGTATTCTAATCAGACAATCTTTAGAATATTGTTCTCATGCCTGGGCAATGGTATTTCCTACAACTCTTATCATTCATGAATCCATTCAAAAAAGATCTGTTCGTCTTAATAATGATCCCACGCTTCCTTCTCTTTTCCACCGACGGACTGGAGGGAATATGTTTCATTTTTATAGGTATTTTCACGGCTTTTGCTCCGAGGACTTGACAAGTATAATTCCTCTGACAGCTTCCAACAGAGCAACACGTAGTGCCACTTTTATGCATACTTTTACAGTCCAACTTAAGAGGCCCCGAACTTTCCAGTTTCTTTGTTCCATCATCCCCACAGTGTCTAGACTGGAATCTGCTTCCCGCAGATGTTTCCCTTTCCCAAATATTTAGGTCTGGTGTAGATAAACTCCCCTTTACCACACTTAACGGTACGTTAGTATTGAAGCCTCAGCTTTGGTAAACTGTCCGACGATATATAAAAAAAAATCTTAGGTTAAAAATTGTATACTTCTTGTTAACTTTGTTTATGTTATCTGCATGACTATTCTATTGTACTTTTATACAAATTATAAATTTATAAAATATTGTATTACCCTAAAACACAAACATCCGGTTCAAATTAAAGTAACTTTTTACTTTTCTTGACCCTTGCCGATTTTGATGATTTTTTGCATACAGAGGCGCTGATTACAAATCTAAACTAAGTGTTTACGTTTTATTTTTCAGATATCGATCCTTAAATATGATAATTAGATTAAGCTCATTTACACCATCATGCCCTTCTTTTATCACAAAATTCGTGATAGAAACATGAAATTATCATAAAAGGTTTGAAATTTATTTTACAAAATCGTGTTGTCAATTAATTTATTAGGATTTTTGGTAAAAATTCAAAACTTCTAAAAATATCAACCATTTAAATAGAAGACTGTAAAGTGGCGCCATCATTTCTTTCCATGTTAAGAATTTGACATTTAATGATGTCAACTTTATACATGGTTACAAAGAATTATGGAAGCCTGGACCTGACTTACGATTCATTGTGCCCTGCACGCCGGGACAATTTTGTTCTACGGCATTGGCCTTTCATATACCTAACTTTCTTGGTTACACCTCATTTGCAATAAATGAGACTGAGTGTGGGTGGAAAAAATATTGTAGATTTACCTGAATTATGAGTAAAACAACTAAACCAAAGGATAAGGATGACATATGATGTACTGCTGGAGGATTGTCGACTTGTGGAATACATCCCATACATCCTAGAAACAATAGAAGCGCTGTTCCTATTACTTCTGACATAAAGTTAGTAAAGTATTGCTTCTTGGAATCCCCTAAAAATAAAAATAGTTTTGGTAAAATTTTACCTGTCGGAATCCTCGCCGATTTTGATGATTCTTTTTATACAGAAATACACTTAAATGTACAATATTTTATTGCTTATTTTTAGTGAAAAAAACTTAAATGAATCCAGTTTTTCCTTTTCAACACTTATCTAATTATGAATTATGCAACCATTTATACAGCATTTATACAACATATAGGGTATAGAATTGAATTTTGTTGAGGTGTTTTTTACTATAATTCAGCAATAAAATATTGTAAATTTTACTGTATCTGCTTAATATGTAAGTGTCTAATCAGTGTATGATCCCATTTGATGGTAATCAGTTTCAAGAAGGACAAATTTTAGGAAGTATTGTCCATTTTGAGGTAAGTGTACTTGGAGGCTTCAACTTAAATACCAGAGATTTCCGGATTTTTAAGATTTTACCGTAATTTTTAAAAATTTATAATTTAAAAAAGTTAGTATAAAAACTCAAATCATCGCTCATTACCTTTATATAACAATCACGTAAAAAACAATCACGTAACAAAGAAACGTAAATGTCGTAACTTTTAAACTATGTACAGGGTTTTCATTCATATTTTGACACCTACTTACAACGATAACTATAAAGAATACAAAAAAAAGTTTCATAGTATTTCATCTATTATCTTTTGAGCATAACGAAAGAAACAAACATTAAAAAGGTAACAAAACAAATGTTTTTTTTTTTTAAATAAAACACCCTGTATATGTTTATTTAGACTGACTGGTCTATTCATTCTCTTTTCGAAAAATATAAGTTTGCTGGCATTTCTTTTAGCCGTTTTAAAAATATTCAAGTTTTTAATTAAAAATTCAATTGATAGTAAAAATCAGCATTGGCTAGACCTTTACCATTATCTCTGTACTAACAAATGTTTTTCCTTAACTTAGGATTGATCGTGGTAAAAACAAAATTGTACTGGTTCCTATTAAGTAACATAATTTCATGTTCGGTGTTTCGTCTTAGTATGTTTTTATTTTTTGGCTTTTCATAATAAATTTTATTTTTTAAATAATTCCAGATCGAAGTGACTAGCAGCAACGCAATCTCTCCGGCACGGTTGGTGACATCATCTGGTACGGATATTTCCAAAACCGGGCAGGAACTGGACCGGACGTGTACAGGGTGTCCCATTTTGGTCGCTAATATAGGCTAAATCGGAATCTGTAAGAGTTATCGAAAATCTGACCAAGCACTCACGAGCTCTTTTTTGAGGAAAATAATAATGGCGGAAACAGATCACGGCTATCGCGATTTGTTTGAGAGCTACAGGGTAATTCTCGGATTTCGGCCATTTTGAAATAAGTCCGTATTTTCTTTATTATAGAAGATATTAAAAAACTAAAAGCAGGTTCTACAGGCACTTTTTTATGAACAATTCAGTGGCGTACTCGGATTTTTTCTATTGTTTATAGTTTTTGAGAAAAGGTAATAAACTAGGTTTTTTTAAATGGGACACCCTATATATTATTAAATTAAAAAAAATCTACGTTGAATTCTAAGCATTTTTCATATGAAACACTTTGTTCCTAGTCCTAACCGTTTTCGAGATTTTGAATTTTTAAATATATTTAAAAAAAAAATTAATGGCTGGAGAGCCTGAACGGTTTATTTATGATGATGAGCTAAGTAGCTTCCACCTCGGGTTTTAGTATGGTATCCAACGTGGCGCTTTCTCTGTTTTGAATAACATTTTATATACCTAAGTAAAGTAAATTCCCTGGGAAATAAACAAATAGTATTATATATTACAATATTTAACATACAAAATACAATTAACAAATAAAACGAAACAAACTAACTACGAAATTTCAATCAAAATATTACATTAAGTGTTCAAACGTTTGCCCATTATTGTTTATACAAAGATGGCATCTCCTGAGCACACTACGAGTCGTTGCATTCCGAATGTGGATATTGGAAATACTCTGAATGGCTTGTTCGAAATTAATTTGCAGTTCATTTATATTGTTGACTCGGTTTAAATAGATTTTATCTTTTAATAAACTACCAAAAGAAGAAATCCAGTGGAGTCATGTCAGGTGACCTGGCTGGCCACCTGACAGGTCCGTTATTAGCAATCCACTTGGCACCAAAATTAGTATTTAAGTGATCCACAATTCTTGCCGCGTTATGGGTTGGCGCCCCATCTTGCTGGAAATAGAGTTCTTGGCTTTCTCTTAAAGGAAGATTATCTATAAAATTAAAAATGTTTCTTTCCAAAATATTTAAGTATATTTGAGAATTTAAATTTTCGTGAAATATTTCATAAGCAAGAACTCTATCTCCTAGCAAAGCCACCCAAACATTAAACCCAAATCATCCTTGACGTACCCTTTGTACCTGTTGATGAGGGTTTTCTTGGGCCCATTGGTGTTGGTTGTGCCTGTTAAATATACCATCGCTGGTTACTCGTGATTCGTCAGTCCATATGATTTTACCGGGAAAAGCCTCATCGGCATTTAATTGTTGGATATACCATTCACAAAACTGGATTCTTCTTTCCGCATCGCCTTCAATCAGAAGATGAGTCTTGCGTGACGTATAGCATTTATACTTGTGCTTTTTAATATACGGCAAGATTTTGAGCGAGGAACTCCAATATTTGTTTCAATGATTCTGGTTGAAGTAGTTGGGTCGGCACCGACGCAAGCCAATACGTTAATGCTAGTTACTTCGTTATTTTCCTTTCTGTAACTTTTTGCCCTCGGTTTTTAAATGATCCGAAGTTTATCAAATTGTCTACAAGTCTCTTGAAAATTGTCGGAAATGGCTGTTGACGTTCTGGATACCGCTCATAGTATAAATCACAAGCGCTCTGGCTGTGCTTATTAGATTCAATATAGCATTCAATCATATTATACTTCTCAAAACTTGCATATTTATCCATATTAACGTTTTAAAGGCAAAATAAATTTAAACTGACAGCTAACGAAAAAAATACGTGTATGCATAAGATGACAACTAGGAGCCATGTAGTGTGGTCCATGGCCTACTAAGGAATCCTATCATATAGTTTATCTTTTCGGATGTGAATGCTTATGAAAACCATTTGTATTAATAAATATTTGATATTTTTTGAAACTGACAATTCTTAAAGCATTTCTAGTTAACCTGAAGCTGAGCAAGCTCATAAATAAACCGTTCAGGCTCTCCAGTCATTATTTTTTTTTTAAATATATTTAAAAATTCAAAATCTCGAAAACGGTTAGGACTAGGAACAAAGTGTTTCATATGAAAAATGCTTAGAATTCAACGTACATTTTTTTAATTTAATAATATATAGGGTGTCCCATTTAAAAAAACCTAGTTTATTACCTTTTCTCAAAAACTATAAACAATAGAAAAAATCCGAGTACGCCACTGAATTGCTCATAAAAAAGTGCCTGTAGAACCTGCTTTTAGTTTTTTAATATCTTCTATAATAAAGAAAATACGGACTTATTTTAAAATGGCCGAAATCCGAGAATTACCCTGTAGCTCTCAAAAAAATCGCGATAGCCGTGATCTGTTTCCGCCATTATTATTTTCCTCAAAAAAGAGCTCGTGAGTGCTTGATCAGATTTTCGATAACTCTTACAGATTCCGATTTAGCCTATATTAGCGACCAAAATGGGACACCCTGTACAGTGAATTGAGGAATTCACAATTTTCCATTCCACTAGGAACACAGTACTGTATTTTAAACAGAAATATATGCTTTACTGCACTGTGCAAAATAAAATAACAGGAGGGCTTATAAAAACAAGCGGATCTGCGTAATAACAGACAGCCGGGTATCATTAGGGACACTACTAAACCCCAAGGTAACGTCCAAGTTGACATGGGAATGCCAAAAAGAACTGGAGGTTCTGGAAGAACGCAACAGGGTAACTCTCATGTGGGTACCAGGACATTCGGGAATAGAACGTAACGAAAAAGTGGATGCGCTAGCGAGATATGAATCATCCACACCATACTTTGGACCAGAACCTGCCCTTGGAGTGACCAAAACCACAGCACGAGGGCAAACCAGGGAATGAATCCGAAACAAACATGAGGAATACTGGGAAAATCTCAGTAGAGTAAGACATGGAAAAATCTTCATAAGAGGCCCATCCAAAAGAACGAAGGAAGAACTACTCAGACAAAGTAGGAAAAGACTTCGCATAGCAGTAGGGTTGCTAACAGGGCACGATAACCTAAGAGCACACCTACACAAGATGGGTTTATACAATGGGGACCCAAGTTACAGAATGTGCGACGAGGGGGAAGAAACAGCCTACCACATACTGTGTGCATGTGAAGCGTTAAATCACAAAAGGCAGGCATTATTTGGGCAACCGAAAATGAGCCCACAGGAATATATTAACCAACCAGTCTCGGGGTTATACAGACTTGTAGAAGAAACAAGACTAATGGGAGGATTGGTATAAAAGACAATGGGAGATTAGGCACAAAAAGCCCAAGAGACTGCGGTGCCTCCGGTAGTGACAGGCAGACAGGAAGAGGAAAAAGAAGAAGTAATTTTACAAAGGCGGCCATTAGATATTCGAACAAATATCTTTACTAAGCAAAAAGTACATGTAAAAAAAGCATTCTTGTTATGTAACGTAGGTATAATGAAACTTGATTTAATAAAACTAGTAGTATTCATAACTTTGTCCATTCGTATGCAATAGCTTAATTGAAAAGATTTTTTTTGGCATCCATATTTTTTATTTTTTATTTATATGATAATGTAAGAAATTAGGACTAAAAAACAATTACGCACAATTCATAGTAAATTGTATTAAATATTGCACCATCATGTTTTTGTTCCCTTAAGTGATTAATGTGTACACTTAAGATTGTAAAAATTATCACAAACAAAATGTAAAAGAACAGTTGAGAATTCTAATAATTAATTAATCGCAAATTAAATAAATATAAAACATCAATTCACACACGTTACTAATAATTTCTATTGCTTAGCAAAATTATTACACATTATAATTAATAGGAAACGAAATTGTATTGTACGAAAACCACAGATATTTTTCTCATTACATATAGAAGTACTGTGTGCCATTGTGCAAGTCCATTTAATAAAGCCTATTAGCTTAGAGGAATATACGTTATATTTTCTGGTTCTTGTGTGGTATTGCATATCCTAAGAGTTAGGTCTTAAGATATTTTGAAAAAAAAAATGTTTTTTTATCCCAATCCCATTGATTACCCCGTTAGATCCTATCCCGTTAACCTTCTCCCAGTACCAAAATATGCAGTTGCCCTTTTTCTCTATGGTTAAGTCAGCCCAAAGAACATTCAAGTAAGATTACTTGGAGGCAAATAACTTACAAAACCAAACACTGCGTACTATACGTTGATTAACTTTACTAATCAGCTATTTAGGTAATAAATACTTTCAGCGTTGCTTTACCACACTGATCTTGTCTTGTCCTGTCGTCTTTTAATTAAATAACTTGGCCAACAAGGGCATTCATCAGGTTTTAACCAGCACATTTTAAAGATAATTCTATAGTCCGGCTCTAAACAATAGGAAATCGTTCAAACATTAAAAAAATCTCTTTACGGGCACATCCAAGCACTTAGGGGTAAAAACGACGAGGTAAGAATAACCGGTGTTTGTCAGGGTCCTTTTTTTGTCCTTACTAAGTAAACTTTGACCAACGCAGGCTGAGGACGCGTGAGTTAAAAGTAGGGCGTTGGGAATCAACCCAAAACGTCGAGTATACTTTCACGGTACTTTTAGATGGCAGAGTGAATGCCTCTTTGGTCCTCTGGAGTAAAAATACTTTTACTATCCAAAAAGACCTCTCTTCATTTAATTTTTTTTGCTATCGCATTGTATTTCATGCTCTCTTTTAGAAATGTTTTTTTAAATCTGGGGACAGTCCTCGAAGGTCGAAGGCCAAAAGCCTAAATACTAACATACGTCTGTCTAAAGTGTGCTTTATTCACACGGGACTTAAATATTTGGAAATTTTAAAATAGAAGGGAAAACTTCTGCGGGTGACAGGTTCCATAGTCTGGACACCCTAGGGATGAAGAAATGAACAAAGTGGGAAGTTCAGGGTCTCTCAAGTTGGGCTGTAAAAGGTGCATAATAGTGACTTTATGTATTGCTCTGTTGGGAGCTGCCAAAGAAGGAACTAAAAGGCAAACTCGTCTGAACCAAAGCCGCAAAAATACCTGTAAAGGTGCTACAGATCACCTACAGCTCGTCAGTAGGTAAGACAAGAAAGCTTTCCTGTAAGCGTAGGATCATTAATAAGATGAAGAGCTCTTCTTTCAGACATGAGAAAAATATTCTAAAGAGGGTCTGATGTGCGACACCATACAGAGTATACAGATTAGAAGGAGGGAGATAATTTTTGGCTCGAAAGAGGCATCCAAGCAGCTGGGGCTATGAATGTAATGTGTTTTTGCCAGTTAAGGTTATTCTCAAAAGTAACGCCAACAAGATTAAGTGACTCTTCGTTCGGCAGAACATGGCCGCTCATTAGTAATGGATGAGCATTGGCAGACTATTTTCGCGACTGCAAACGTGACTGTGTTTTGGAGGCAATAAACTAGACAAGATTTCTAGCACCCCAATCCAAGATTAGTTTAAGGTCTTGTGAAAAAGATATATATGCATTACCCGGCGCGTATTTTCCTAATCAGGCTGAGAGGCTAGTTTGAAAAATTGAACATAAGAGTGAAGGGTACTATAGTCATTAAAAAATATGACTAAGATTGATTGTGGAAGATAGAACATCGTTGATGTAAAGAAGAAACAGAGTTGGTGACAGGCACCCAGCCCTGGGGCACCTCAGCGTTAATTTGGTATAAGCTGGAAGAATGACCATTTTTAACTAAGAGCAACTGATAAACGTCGATTAGAAAGGAAACTGGTTAGCCAAGATGAAAGGTTAGGTAGAAGACCGCACAAAGAAAGTTTGTTAAGGAACCTATCATGCCAAACCTGGTCAAAAGCTTTGGATATGTTAAGATCCGGATTCACCAAAGAATTCAAAGGACTTGTTCAAGATTTATTAGACAAAGGAAAAACCTGCTGAGGATTTTTTGTGACGGAATCTATATTATGTAAAATTTTGTGTTTTTTCAAATACTTTAAGATTTGAAAATTGATGAATTTTTCTATTACCTAACAAACAACTGAAAGAAGAGATAATATGGGTTTAGAAAGGAGAGTTTTGGATTCTTTCTTGGGGACAGGTTGCACACGTGCAGCTTACCAGTTCCATGTGTTTATTTATTTTACTTTTCTAAAAAAACGACGTTTAATTAAATCTTTATGTTCTTAAAACCTTAATGGCAAAACACATAATGGCCTAAAGGTCTCATCTATATAATTTTTTTTACCCTTGCAAGTTATATTCTATTTTATCAGGTCTAAATATGCGATACAAAGTGTATTTTGAATTTAAAAAGTTCTATTTGAATTAAACTTTTTAAATAGTCCTAATTTTATATGAAATGGTATATATGGTATCTGGTTTTTAACCAAGTCTACGTTAGTTGTCTTAATGATAAAAATCAATATTTTGGTTAGTTCTTTAACTTTCTAAAGGTCTATTATTAAGTTTTTTAAGTTTTATTAGGCAAATAATTTTATGTACAGGGTCTTTGATTATATTTACGTGGCTTCTAAGGCCTTCATTTTTGAAGACGGAAAAAAATATTCTATATAAAAACTGTAGGATTGTTTCAATATTATCTCTTGAAATTACCTGTAAAAAATCGCAATAAAAAAATGGAAAAATATGGGCAATTTCAACTTTTTTAAATGAAACACCCTGTATATTATGCGCTGCAACAAAACATCCTTTTTTTCCGATTTCAAATATATATACATTGATGATATTTGGATAAACCATTTTTGAGATATTTTAGGTTAAATTATTAATAAATTACAAAAAAGTTTCATATTAGTATCAAGAAAGCCATGGAAAAAAATAAAATTGTTATGTTGCTGAATTTGGTGAGGGTTTCCTCTCGACCAATAACGTTTATTTTTGTGATTAAACATTCCTGCTAAAATAAAGGAAGACTTGTCGGT
>JAHBCN010002045.1:0-100240 GCA_019359885.1 Listronotus oregonensis
TTGCTTAAAATAGTGTTATTGGATTTGCACACCGACGTTTCGTCTTTGAGCTGCCATCATCAATTTCGTTTTTTTAAAATACTGCCCTGGATTTTAAGAACTTCTAGAGTCCCAAAATCAATGATTTATAGTGATGAGCGAGACCGGTCTTGGTCTTGGTCTTGCAGCAAGACCAAGACTGCCTTTTCGCTTGCAAGACCAAGACCAAGACCGGGGTATGCAAGACCAACACCAAGACCAAGACCGAGGTGTGCAAGACTACGCAAGACCAAGACCGACCTGCAAGACCCTTGCACTTCTGCAACTTTTTTGATATTGTAATATTTTATTGTTATATTTAATATACAGAGGCATTTCATACAGACATGACAAAAACTGTGTCAAGAACTGCCAAAAGAGGCTATTATTTAATAAGTAAGAGTTTCTTAAATAAAATAATAATTAAATCGATCACTTTGTTCTTTTAGTTCTATAGTTCTTTAACAACGATAACGAATAAATTTAATAACATGTTTCAAAAATAATGAGATGGTGACTCAATGGTCCGACAAAGCTTGACATCTCCAAAATCGTTTACAACAGAGAAAAACTAGTACAAAAGTTACGAAAGCTGAATATTACTTTCATAATTTCAACGTTTTTTTTTTAATTAGCTATCAAGTGATGCAACTTACAGGGTGGATCAAAAATCTCCAAAATCCAGAAATACATTATTTTTGTTTTACACTGTAAGAGGTAGCACCATTAGATTGCTTCTTAAAATTAAGATAATGTGAAAGCAATGGATTAATAAAAAATATATTTGCCATGTGATAAAGGAATACTTTTTATATAAATGGATTGTAAAAATTACTTCCGGTTTAGACGGAAAAGTCAAAACCGGAAATAAATTTAAAAAGTATTTCTACAAACTTTGTACGACAAATTCTTAACCAATTTAAAGGTAAAAAGTTCATATTAACTGAAAAGTTTTTTAAATAACTTTTTTTTTTTGAATCAGAAACCAATAATTACATATCAGAATTATTTCACATCTGGTTGAAATTAAAAGTCTTTTTTTTCTACTCACACAGTAAACAGTTTTGTATTTGCTTTAATTTTTTCTGCTTCTTCAAAGAAAATTTATATAATTCTTACCCCTAAAATGTTTCTATATGCCACCAAATGTATAAAAGAAGGTTGTGTCTTAATTTAACCAAAAATAGGCGGTATAAAGGGGTGGATTTACGCAAAGGCTTAGTAGGCTAAAACCTAGGGCGGCAAATATTATGGGCGGCAAATTTACGATTAATATTTTAAAAAATGTAATGGTAAATTAATATATTTTTTTATAATTCAGCGAATAGATAAAAAATCCTCAAATTTGTTTGTTTTAAAGAATTGTTAATTAATTTTCTGTATGTTTTACTTTTGTTAAATTTGTTTAATATTTTTTATAAGAATTACTAGTCTAGTTTACATTCAAAAAATATAAACATATTAGGGCGGCAAAAATTTATTAGCCTATGAGCGGAAAAAAGTTAAATCCGGTCCTGGCGCTATAATAAAAAAAAACGCCTTCATTAAAAATATGCTTTTTAATCAAATAATTTAAATGTACGTATATTTTAAAGTAAAAAATATAGTCCTCATCTTGATTTATATTTAAGTATTAAAAAGATATATTTTATTCAAGATTGCTTAGTTTAAATTATTACTACTAAAAAAAAGCAGGACCAGCAAGACCAAGACCAAGACCGGGTGGTGCAAGACCAAGACCTTCTTTTGGCTTGCAAGACCAAGACCAGGCTTGCAAGACCAAGACTAGCCCGGTCTTGGTCTTGTTTTGCTCATCACTAATGATTTATCGCCCTTTTTTCGAAAAATGCATATTAATAGCCATTTCCATTACAAATCATGTGTTAGGGGGAGTAAGATAATATATTTTTGGTAGGATTTTACTAGCAAATCATTATTATATTTTTTTTTTTAATAAGTACAATACATTATTGGATTTGGGATCTTAAAAGCTCTTAAAATCAGTAATGAAAAAGCCAGGACCGTGTTTAAAAAAACAAAGTGGATGATGGCAGCTTAATGACGAAACGTCGTTGTGTAAATCTAATAACACTTTTTTGTGGAACAGAAAAAGTAGCAATGAGAACGTAGAATTTATTACGTTACATCTATTCAAATAGTCATAAAAAAAATTAAATTAAAATTGCGATTGTTCGGTTTTTTCCAAAATTATTCGAAATTTTAAAACTTTTAAGGTGGCATTTTAGTCAGCATCAAATTGCGTAGCTTTGCCCTCATTTAACCGACCTCGTATATGAGACACCTTGTATGCTTTGATTTAGCCTTTCGCAGTTCTTAGCACAATTCGGAAAAATTTGATCGATCCTAGTTTTAGATCACACCACGTAGGTTCGGTAGTTCAAATGCACCGCGGTTACAAGGTCCCATCAAAAATTATCTCGCGTTTATATTGTCTAAATCTTTTTAAAGCTGTAGTGTGTAGCGCTTGGTATTCTATTCACTTAGCTCTCACGCGAGATGTAATAATGGAACTTGGTGCGGTGCTTTGTGTCGATCAGGCATTGTAAATATGCCAGGTTAGCGCGAAAGTTTTATACTTGAATTTGAAATGCTTGTAACTCTTTTAAAATTTCGTATAAAATCCTGTGTATTTTTTAACGTCTTTAGTGCGTGCCCTGCCAATATCCACATACATAAAGTCTTATGTCCCTAAAAAAAAACACCATATTTCTCAAGAAAATATAATTTATTCTAAAAAGACTTTGTACACATTTCTTTTTATACATAATTGAACTAACAAAAAATATATACATCTTCTGGCTTAAAAATCGTAACAAGTAAAAAGGGCTTCTGCTTCATCTAAAACTACATCTCCATCCTCTTCTAGCTCCTTCTCCGTCGATCTTTCGACCTACTCTCCGACCTCTCCTCATCCCTGTACTTCGACTTCTTGTGCTCTCTCGACGAATACTTTTCGTCTCTGTCCCTGTATTTATCATCTCTATCCTTATAATCTCTATCTCTGTATTTATCGTCTCTGTCGTATTTTTTCGAGTCCCTATCCTTCTTGTCGTCGTACTTATCATATCTGCTATCTCTGTCTCTATCATCTCTATGCTTGCTTTCTCGGTCCTCCTTGTATTTTCTGTCTTTGTCGTACTTGTCGTCGTGCCTGTCAATGTAGCGATCGTTCTTGCTGTCGCGGTCGTTGCTGGGCGATTTAGATCTTTTCCTGTCTCTGTAAAAAAATAAGAAATATACAGGATTTTTCCAAAATAGCGTGCAAAATAAAAATGGGCAATTCTACAGGGTGTCCCAAATTCTAGCCTTATCATTGGAGTCTTGGAAACTTGAAGTGATGCGAGGTCGGTTATAGGAGGCAAAGTTGCGCAATTTGAGGCTCATTAAAATGCCGCCGTAGAAGTTTCAAAATCTCGAATACTTCCGAAGACTTTTGAAAAAAAAACCGAATATTCGCGATTTCATTTTTATTTTTTTGACTATTATATAGTGCATTACAGAGTCTCTAACTTGGAATAAACTCAGTAAATCAAAGATTTTTTTTTCTTGGAAATATGCTTGGACACGTCGATTAGTATTTTAAATTGCGCTCTTTTTGATGTAATACAATTTGATACAGCATGTCCCAAATTTCAGATATGACGTCAGCAACTATTTTTTTTAAATGGCAACACTAATTTTTTAATGACTATTTTCAAAGATTATATCAAGTTACGCATGTGTGCCAAATTTTAAATTTTTATTTCTTGTCATTTAATAGTTATGTACATTACAAGATGCGAAAGTTTACTTTTTGGTGTGAGGTGGTTTTTAAATGGCCGAGGCGAGCCGAGGCTATTTAAAACCTCCGAAAGGCCTTTCGCATCGTGTAATGTATTATATTTTTTCTGCTACTGTTCTATGTATCGCATAACTTAATAATCATTAACATCATGTTTTAATAGAAATATCAGAGATTTTGAAATTTTACCTGTTAAAAATTAATCCATAGCAACACATTTACTGTTGACATTGTCTGTCATCAGCACTTGTCAGATTTTGAATTATTGTTAATTTAGTATAAATCCATTCCCATTTAAAAATGTTAAATGAATATGAAAATGGCATCCAAAAGGCAGCTGACCTTGCGTGTGCCTCACTTCTACCAGACAAATCTAAAGAGAGGTACCATCAAACATATAAATCGTTTTCTGAATGGCTTGCTACAAAAAATGTGGGGCGGATTGACGAGAATGTGATGTTGGCGTATTTTCAAGAAAAAACCGAGTCTTTATCACCACCAACCCTCTGGTCTGTATATTCCATGCTCAAGTTAACAATTTCCGTAAACAAAAATCAAGATATTTCGGAGTTCAAGAAACTAGTTGCTTTTATTAAAAGGAAAAACGATGGTTATGAGGCAAAAAGTCAAAAATTTTTAAAAAGAAGAAATCATAAAGTTTTTACTTAACGCGCCTGATCAAAGTTACTTAGCAATGAAAGTAATAGCCATTATGGGAGTGGCTGGGGCATGCCGGACACGAAATATACAGAATGAAGCTAAGTGATGTAGAAATAAGAAATGACGTGGCTATAGTAAAAATAGTGGAGTCTAAAAATAAAGTTAAAAGAAACTTTGTAGTAACCAACGATGAAGGCTCAGTTCCTTATGTCAGATTTCTACAGGAATATATTAAGCTGAGACCAAGGAATGCTCTAGATGAGCGTTTATTGTATCGTTATGAAAGAGGTAAATGTGTTAATCAAGTAATTGGAAAGCACACTATTTCAAATGTACCTAAAGAAATTGCGAAGTTTTTGAAGCTTGAAGACATCAGTAGATACACTGGCCATTCTTTTAGAAGAACGTCAACTACGTTCCTTGCCAATGCTTCGGATGTCGATATTTTGGACTTAAAAAGGCATGGAGGTTGGAAGTCTTCTTCTGTTGCGGAGGGATATATTGCTGAATCCTATAGTAATAAGGTGGAAATTTTAAAGAAGATTTTACACGAAATTCCTACCAATATTTCCTCTAATGAAGTAACAGTGAAAAATATGAATATTAACGTAGTTAAAGGTGATAACGATACCCCAACAACAAATTTAAAAACTGTTAATTCAAGTATTATTCCTCCAATTTCTTTTGCTAATTGCTCAAATTGCACAATTACTTTTAATGTTAATACCTAACCTAGTTTTTTAAAATATTTTGTCATAAATTAGTTACTTTTTATAAATAAATCCTAATATTTCCCACAAGCATATTTTCTTTTTTACTCTTACTTTTTTGTCCAGGCGCTGAAAATATTACTTTCGTAGCTAGCAACGCTTAGCAACCAGGTAACACGAAGGTTCTCTTTCGTTATCATTCGCGTTGCTAGGACCACAAATTTTCTTATTTATACAGTAGTAGAAAAAAGATATTTGTCAAAACATTTCATTCGAAGAATGAAGAAATCTAATAGCCGTTTTTCATGATTTTTTTTTATTAGCTTATTGCAAAGCCACATGAAAATAAAGGCCAAAAATATTTTTTCCCAATTTTTTGGGCTCCGGAAACGCCTTAAAAATCAATTTTAAGATTTTAATTTTGTAGGCCCGTGACGTCACGGCCCTAAATTTTCTGCTTTGTTGTCAGCTTTTTGTTATTCGATACGCCTGTCATCAAATATCGATATGCGCAACATCTACAAAGTTGGCGTTTCCTATCAATTGTCATATTGTCAATGTCAACCTGTATAACCTGTAACCTCTAATATTTATTAATAATTTCTAATTTGTAAACAGTGTGTGTTCTTTTCAAATATTCTAATTTATTACTATAGTTATTATTATCGCCAAACTTTCCTTGATATGAACCGTTTTTACGAGTAAATTTCCGTTATTTTATTCAAAATGAAAAAAAGTGTATTATTATTTGCGAAACGATTGTCGATATCGATAGTTCCTAAACAGACTTGGCTTCCATGTTGAATTTGATTGGTTAGGGGAGTGGCGGGCTATTTAAATTACAATGATAATTAAACCTTAAATAGAAAAGTAAGGGGTTTGTATTTTTCCGTGTTATTTAGCAGGTTTTGCTTAATTGTGTTTCTACTTTTAATTTTTACACACAACATTCTCAATATCAATTGAGTGAAAATACCCTATTGCAGTGGCGGCTGGTACATAAGAGCTGCAGAGCTGCAGAACCACCAAAAAAAATAGAAAATAAGCCTTAAATCTAAAATAAATAAATGTTTCTGATGTTTAAATTATTTGTGTTTAATTAAAAAAAGTTAAACGGACAAGTAACTTCGAACGAACCCCGAGACAAGTTACATTGAACGAACTGCGCGACATTGCTGGCCAGACCTAGTCCACGCGCTTGACCATATAAATTTAGCAGGGCGACACAATGTGGTTCTGTGCTCGTAATTTGCCCTCGCCTCTGACGTCGCGACTCCCCGCGCCTTTGATTTTAATACCGTTGTTTTAACGGGAATATGTTCTGCATTTTACGCAGTGCTGAGAGATAGTGATTAGGTTTTGACGAGTTTTTCGAGCAGTTATCGGTACCGCGTTTTCTGTATAAAAAATCTAAAATTTTCGCGTACTGTTATAAGCGTTATATTTGTTTTTCCTTGATTAATATTCATATTAGAGATGGATATTATCGATAATTTATTAAATGTTAAAAGGTTTATAAAGTACACCTACGAAGAAAAAATTAAATTAAAGCAAGGTGGACGTCCTTTACCAGATATTTCCATCGAAAAAGAAGGCTCAAGTCGTGGTAAACAGTACAAAAGACAATTTAATCGTGAAGTGTACTCAAGAAACGATTGGATTTGTGGATGCAATAAAAAAATGCTCTTTTCTGTTTTCCTTGTGTACTTTTTGGCGGAGATAAATCGTGGACCCAAATTGGAGTGACAGATTTAAATCATTTGAGTCAAAAAATAAAGAAACATGAAACGTGCCGACACCATTTACATAATGTAATGGAATTTGCTTTATTAGGCACCGTAAATATAAGGGAACAACTAGATTCTGCCTACTGGGTAAATATTCAAAAATTTAACGAAGAGGTGACAAAAAATCGGTATGTTTTGTCTAAAATTATTGATTGCGTTAAATTTTGTGGAATATTTGAATTGGCACTTCGAGGACATGACGAGACGAGTGTCTCAGAAAATCCAGGAATTTTTCGTGGCCTTATTAACTTTAGTGCAGAGCTTGACAAAACTTTGGAGGAACATTTAGAAAAGTCGACAGTGTTTAAAGGGATTTCAAAAGAAATTCAAAATGACATTTTGGACTGTATTTTAGAAGTATGCCAGGAGAGAATTTTGGAAGAAATTCGTCAATCTCCAAATCTGGCAATAATTGTAGACGAAACAACTGATGTGTCCGCAAAGACGCAGTTAGTAGTAATACTTAGGTATTCACGAAATGGCGAACCTATGGAACGTTTCTGGACCTATCTAAACCCTATTGGTGTTAATGCAGAGTGCCTCACGCAAGATATTTTACAAGTTTTGAATGTAATATTACCAGACACAAAATCAACCAATAAACTAATTGCTCAAAGCTACGATGGCGCAGCCGTAATGAGTGGAAGGCATACTGGAGTCCAGGCAAGGATTAAGGAGAAATTTCCATATGCCCATTTTGTGCACTGCTATGCGCATCAATTGAATTTAATAATGTCCAAAGCTGCTTCACAAAATTCACAAGTAAGACTTTTTTTTGGTAATTTGCAAGAAATACCAGCATTTTTTAGAAATTCGCCACAACGTGTAGATGTACTGACCAAACTAGTTCAAAGAAGAATTCCCCATGGTGCGCCATCCGCACTGTTAATATTGTTTTTGAACATAGGGAATCTTTAATAGAATGTATGGAGAACATAGAAGACTCTTTTACTAATCAAACTGTTTGTAGTGCCGCGTCATCTATCAGAAGAATGCTCTTAGATAAAAATTTTATTTTCTGGCTAACTTTTTTCCATCGTGTCATGCCTCATGTAGATGTTCTTTTTAACGAGCTACAAAAAATACAAACAGACCCTGTAGAAATAAACAAAAAAATTGAGACTTTTGAGCAGAATGTGATGTCACTAAGAAACTCAGTACCTGAAGTCGTTAGCCAAGCTTCTTCATTATCCACCGAGCCCTTATCTAAAATTCGTAGAAATGACAGTAAATTGGATCATCGTATTGCCGCTATAGAAATCTGCGATGTAATTTTGAACTGTGCGAAAGATCGATTTGCATTTAAAAATCATTTATCTGCGGCTACTTTATTTTATTCTAATAAATTTGGGGAATTTTGTGATAATTTTCCCGAGGAAATTTTAAATTTAACATGTTCTGCTTATCCAGACATAGATAAAGAACGTTTAAAAACTGAATTATCAGTAATTTATTCCAGAGCAGACTGTAGATCTATAAAAGGAGCAGTACCGTTTTTAAAATTTTTAATAGAAAATAATTTATCAGGGGCATTTCAAGAAACCAAAAGAATATTAGAAATTCTTATAACAATTCCAATGACGACTGCAGAGGCTGAAAGATCATTTTCTACTTTAAAACGAATCAAGAATTTTTTACGTAATTCTATGACTCAGGATCGTCTAGTGGCTCTATCAATGCTATCAATTGAAAAGGAAATGATTCGTGAAATTTCAAATTTCAATGAGAAGGTTACAGACAAGTTTTCTTCCAAAAAGGACAGAAGAATCAACTTAATTTATAAAAAATAAGCCTTTAGTCTTCGGAGACATTCTTTGTGACATTTACTTGTATAAACTGTTTTTCACTTGCTTCTCAAATCTGTGTAAGTTTATATTTATGTTATTTTTAATTCTGGTTTGTTAAATGTATATTACTAATCGTTTGCTGCTGTGCAGAACCTCTATATTTGTAACTCACGAGCCGCCACTGCCCTATTGAATTTAACCTAATTTTAATGCAGTTTAAAAGCAGAATGCCAAAATATATTGGTTTTTATTTTTTGTCGCGCTGACGTTTATTATTTTGACGTTAAATTGAATCGAATTTAATTTTTTTAGATTTCTTTAGTCTTTAAATTAGATGTTTGTCAAATATCTTTTAAATGACAAAACATACAAATTTGAAATTTGGCACATATGTGTAACTTGATATACTCTTTAAAAATAGTCTTAAAAAAATGGTGTTGCCATGCCATGACGTCTTATCTCAAATTTGGGACATGCTGTATAAAATTTTATTACATCAAAAAGAGAGCAATTTAGAATACTAATCGACGTGCCCGAGCATATTTCCAAAAAAAAAACCTTTTTTGATTTACCGAATTTATTCCAAGTTAGAGACTCTCACTGTATAAATAGATGTAACAAAATAAATTTGACATTCTTGTTGTTACTTTTTCTGTTCTACAAGACAGTGTTGTTAGATTTACACACCGACGTTTCGTCTTTGAGCTACCATCATCAACTTTGTTTTTTAAATACGATCATGGATTTTTTGTTACGTATTTTAAGAGCTTTTAGGTTCCCAAAACCAATTATGTATCACATTTATTGGGAAAAATCATTTTAATGTTTTCCTTCCAAAAATCTATTCTCTGTATCTCTCTCTCTCTAACACATGATTTCTTATGAAAATAGATGTCTTGTAGAACACAAAAAGTAGCGATGAGAATGAAAAATGTATTTTGTTATATCTATTCAAATAGAGTCTTAAAAAAATAAAAATGAAATCACGAATATACGGTTTTTCCAAAAATCTTCAGAAGTATTTAAAATTTTTAAACTTTAAGGTGGCATTTTGATCAGCATCGAATTGCGCAACTTTGCCTCCATTTAACCGACCTCGTATCTCTTTAAGTTTTCGAGATCCCAATGATGAGGCTCAAATTTGAGACACCCTGTACCGGGTGTCCAAATAAGAAAGGACTCCGGCTTGTATCTCAGAAAATGTTTATCGTACAGCGTTGAAAAAAAATATTTTTAGTAAAAGTGGTCAACAAAAATAGCTGGAAATTATTTTTAAGTTTCTGAAATAGCCGCTAGGAGGCGTAACTGCAATCTTGAATCTAAAAAAGTGATGTTTCTGTGAATTTTGCTATATTAACCTAACAAAAAAATACCTGATCTTTAAAGTCGAGCATAATTTGAACCTTTTTTGTTTGACAATTTTTGCTGTATTTCTAAAAATAAAGTGGTGGAGGGTATTTAAAGGTTTTCGTAAAAAACACTCTGTATCTTTAAAACGGCTAAGCCGATTTTAACAAGCTTAGGATAGTTAAAAAGAGCTATTCTTGGGCTATACATTTTATAATATTTGAAGTTTTGTTAGTTTCACATGTCGCCGCTAGAGGGCTTTTTCAACATTTCGACAGAAATGGTAATTTTCTCAAAAAAATTTAATGCATTGGTATGAGTTTTTTTTTCATAAAAAAGTAGCTAAATGATGCTTAAACAATCTGGCTAAAACCATATCTCGATATCTTGTTCCTTACCAAAAATTTAGGCAAAACAAAAATTTTATACGTCAATATCTCAAAAACTATAAAAGCTACAAGAAATTTTATATGACATAAATTATGTATTTTTATGGAACCTTTAATTTAGGTTATATAATCTTTTCGCCTAAAAGCTGTACTTTACGAGTTATAATCAATAAATCGAATTTTCAGGATTTTTTTTAAGATATACCCCTGAAATTCAATTTTTTTAATTATAACTCGTAAAGTATTGTATTTAGACGAAAAGATTATTTAACCTAAATCAGAGGTTTCGTAAAAATACATAATTTATGTCATATAAAATTTCTTGTAGGTTTTATAGTTTTTGAGATATTGACGTATAAAATTTTCTTTGGCCTAAATTTTTGGTAAGGAACAAGATATCTAGATATGGTTTTCGCGAGCTTGTTTAAGCATCATTTAGCTACTTTTTTATAAAAAAAAATCATACCATTGCATTTAATTTTCTTGAGAAAATTAACCATTTCTGTCGGAATTTCGAAATTAGCCCTCTAGCGGCGACATGTGAAACTAACAAAACTTCAATTATTATAACATTTATAGCCCAAGAATAGGTCTTTTTAACTAGCCCAAGTTTGTTAAAATCGGCTTAGCCGTTTCGAAGATACAGGGCGTTTTACGGAAACCTTTAAATACCCCCCACCACTTTATTTGACAGCTGTCAAAAAAATTGATAAAAGGTTTTTTATTCAAAAATGATCGTAGATTGCCCTGACAATGTTTTCAGACCCACTTTATTGAGACTTTAAGCGAGAAAATTAAGCTTTTATGAACTATTATACCAAATATGCCCCTAGCGGCCATCCTAGGAACTCGAAAATAATTTCCAGAGTTTTTTTAAGGCCACATTTATAATAATAAAAAAATTCCATTGTTCTCAGATGAGCAGGTCCTGAGATACAGCCGCTTACCTCGCTTGTTTGGCCACCTGGTTCAGGTACTTAAAAACCTCACACAGTTTATAAAATAATGTGGCTAGATTTACTCTGTTCTGTCTACGAATGTAAAAGAGCATATCGAGGACATTTAGAAAGGTAGTTATTGTAAAAGCACTTAAAAAAAAAAATTTTACCTCGTTTTCCTCGACTTGTGCGGCGAATTACTCCTCGATCTGGAATAGCTTTTTCTCTTGTGGCTCTTTTTGTGGTTCCTGGGCGAACGCGTTCGCGATCTGTGTTTCTTCGATTTTTTGTGGTGCCTTCGGTCGGGCGACCTCGTTTCCGACCTGGATCTCGACCTTTTCTCGTTGACCGGGGGCGGCATATGACTACCAGACCGACTAAATAAAAAAACAAAAAAAATATATAAGGTTTTCCACAAAAACTACGATTGTAATTATTTTTTATGCCGAATTTCTGTACAATGCACTCGCTGACTTATTTACTCTCGTAATTAAAGAGCGACTACTCACCTTATAAAGCCACCCCACGCGTTATGAGCAGAAGTTTTTTGAGCACTCTGACCGTCGTTACTGGGCGAATTGTTGCCGCTGACGCCTTTGGCTTTCGCTCGGAGATCTTTGTATTTTTCGCAGAGTAATTCCACTTGCTTTTCTAAGTCTTCAATATTGGGCTGGAACAAAAAAATATTACTAGAAACATTGACGAGTAAGTTTATCCAAAGACAATTAAATAATTTTCACTACAGACGCACAAAACAATGCTCGAGCGGGAACCATAGATAACCTAACTTTAGATATATAATGGCTAATCGCATTTATGGCAAGTTTACGACCTCGCGCACTAAACAAACGATAGTGTCATTAAGCATGCGTATTTAAAAAGCAGGACCAGTGCCGAACTCAGAAATTTGTATGTCATTAATTAATTTATATTTATGAAATATATTTTTTCTATATTTAGATACTAAATTCTTTTATTTTGCGTTTCTATACATATATAAATTATGTTAGGTAGTAATATAAACGATGAGCTAACAAAATTAATATTGCAAAATTTAAATAGAAAAAATAGGGGCTAATAAAAGATAGGGTTAATTTCAAGACCCAGTTTTTGTACCGCCGTAATATGGTTTGAAAACTGTTTTTCAGAATTTATTAAACGCGTGACTGTCGACTTTACACGGTTTTATGTCAGTTCAAAAACGACGAAGTTTGAACGCTTTCTATATATTTAAAGGGTTTTGCTTGCTGGGATCGTGTAATACACTGTCACCTGTTGTTTAGAAATGGGTTTTTTTGATTGGACTTGCATATGACGTTACAATAAACGGTTTTTTGCGAGATTGGAACAGACTTATAAACAGAAGGGTAAAAAAATGTTTATACAAATAACGTTAACTCTTTTCCTGCATACAAACATGTTTTCGATAGCGATAAAAGGATATTCTAAACATCTTAAATGTCTTTATACAAAACGAGCATTTATTTACTAGAGGCAGCCTTGCCGTTTGGCAGGGCGAAAGAGAAAAAAGAATCATAGTATAACCTTTCTCCGTGGCTCCAACCAACGTGCCGATAGATCGACAAATCAGCACGCAGAGCGGGGTATATATATTCTTTTCACCGACCAATGAGCACGTTGGAGGGAGAAAAAGGTTATACCGCTATTCTTTCTTTCTTGCACAAATGATCGTTTTTTAGGCGACAAGAGTGCCTCTAGTAGGTATATGCTCCAAGGGAATATGTTTTATGTTGTAATCATACTTACTGACCTTTTAGATTAATGCAATACATTTTTTGTTCAGATTTTTTTAATCCGAAATAAATAATTATAGTGATTTTTTTTCAATTATGATTGTGTTACATTGATGAAACAAAAAGTTAATTTTAGATAAGCCACAAGAGTCATGTTCAGTCGTATTCGCCATTTTTTATTATTATTAACTACAACGCATCAGTTGTAAACCAGTACAAAAATTCGTGGCTTTCCATAGCTGTAACATTCAGAAGAACTAGAGGAATTTAAGGAGCTGACAATGGATAATGTTATTTTTTCGTATAGAACAACATCTAAACAAACCAATGTGGTTCAAAAAACCAGTAACCATGGTTTTTTTAACCAGTGTAATATATATTTTGTTTAAGTTATCAATTGACGAAGTACGGAACTGGCCGGCGACGAATTTGTAAATAAAATCGATCTGCTAGTCCGTTATGCGCATGATTTAGGACCCTAAGAGATGACTAGAGCCAAGGCGCACGGACACATTTTTTCGCCCATAAAATCTCACTTTTGAACCGCGCAGCTGATACCCTTTATCGGTCCATATTGAGGTCAGTGGCGGGAACCATCGAGAGAAAATACGTTCACACGCTGCTATATAAACAAACAGTGTTGCCAAAGCTATAATAATAACGATAATTTGAATTTCTCTTGCCGTATAATAATAAAATTTTAAGAGTGCATTTACGGTACACCTTAGGGGTCAAGCGAAAGGACGCGGAGACGGTGGGCGGAGACTAAAAACTCCCACTACCACAATTTTCGTATAGCCGCATTAAAAATATTATATTTTNCAAATGGTTTTAATTATACACATAAATTAAAATTAAGTTAGTTAAAAAGATACACTTTTAACTTTTTAACTTATTTTAATTTTTTAACTTTATCATAAAATGAAATGAACGTTTCCTTTTTAAAATAATTAAACTCCCACACAATAACATCATGAAATAGGCTTACAGAAACTCGTCTTTCCCATGCGTTATAAAAAAATGTAACAAAATTATATATTTTTTAGACAAATATTTATTTAAGAAGTTAACAAATTACCGGACAGCTGCCAGAGAGTGCACCAATAAAATAGAAATCACGAAAACCCTATTAACAGTGATTTGCCCTACATATGCTAAATTTTATTGTTATTTTTAAACTGATTGGCATGTTTTCACACAAATGTTTTAATTTATAATAATAAGTTAATTTTTGTTAACTTAAATTAACTTAACTTTTCTGCCTAATCCTACCTTAACAGTAAACATATGAAGATGAAATATGAAACAATAAACATGAAACAGCTGTTAAAAATCAAAAATCCAGTGCCAAGATGTTCAATGCGCAAGTCAACCCAAACAGTTTTCAATTTAGGCCATGTATCAGAATTACCGTTCTGAAACCGTAACGAAACGATCCCAAGTTTTGTTGGTACACAAACAGGATCGTCCGATAATCGTCACGTCTCTCTTGGAACGCACTTTAATCACTGCACATGAGCGTGATCGTTCGGTGACGGTTTTTCGACGTGCTGGAACAAACCTAATATTAAACATTTTGGTATCTGCCTGACCTTAGGGGGTGTTGGTGAAGTTATCGGGTTTTGTGCCCATGTACGCTTTTGATTAGCGTGTATGGAAACACATGTTCCATAAGGATAGTTTGAAGTCCTTTGCAAAAAAAGTTTTTTTTTGCATCACCCTAGAGAAAAATCTAAGTTTGAAAAGCAAATCCTTAACTTGTATTTTTTGTGATTTTAATCAAAATTTATCGTGATTTCTTACCTTACAAATACGTCAGTTCTTAGAGAGTCGTTCATGTAATTCCAGGAGAACTGCATGAGCTTCTGGTTGCTCTGAAAGCCCAAAACTTGCAGGTACATGACGATAATCTGGAAAAAAAACAACTTACGTAAACGTAATGAAATGGGCCTTTTAAATTTGCCTAGTTATGGGTTCTCAAAAATGGTCGATTATGCACCATGGCAATACACCTGCTTATTCCGTTGCAAAGATGTTCGAGTTATGGAACGTCTTGGAGCTCAAAGTACGGAAGGTACTCTTAATAGTCCGGGTTTGTCTGTGCGACTTTCGTCTCCGGAGACCAAGAAACAAATTTGGAGTTACACTTTTTTTGGCCCGAGAGAAGTTATGTCAGAACTTACTGCCAAATTAAAAACTTAGAAAGGAGACGTGTCATGAGACTTTTTTAAAGTGTTTCCAGCAAATAAAAAAAGTTTAAAAAAAACTAAAAAAACACGCCTATCGGTATTCAAAAGTTCAAAAAACATCATTTTTATGCTTTATAACACTTGGCTGTTAAAATTTTTTGAATAAGGATATTTATACGTTCGACGCGGCATTCAAAGAGGAAAGGTAAAAGTAGTTCTAGCGTAGACATTAAAATTTATTTGGTCTATACCTCTAAATAATGGTACGGTGTTGAAAATACGTTTATTTTATATTTTAGTCATTTTTCGTGGTTTTTGACCAACTCCAGTGTTTCGACTGTTCGGTTCAAACACTTAAAAATTAGGTGGACATGGTAGAGAAAAAATAAAGCCGATAATCAACCCCAATAGTTCACTCTTTATATAAAAAATCAACTTTCGAATCTTTGGGATTTTGAAAGATGGCGTTATTCGGATCAGTAAATGGATATGTCAACTGCCAAATAAAAAAATAATACTTACAAAATCTTTAGTTCTTACCTTCAACCAATTTTTATTTTTGGTGTGTATACAGGTGATTTTTTTAAAGCAAAAACTGACGAATTTATTTTACTTTCAGATATAAAAAATTTATTCACAACGCAATATTATTTTTAAAAAAATTTATAAAACACTACAAATTAAGTGGATTTTTTGAAATAGGTAAAAATTACGTTAAAAGATTCCATTACAAACATACACATACAAAAGCTTCAGATTATTTTCTGTAAGAAAACCAAGATTTTTTTTAAGAGATTGGCAAAAGATGCAGTTTACATGTCTGCATTTTCTGTAAATCATAAAATAGTTACATTTCTGTTTGCCTATAACTTTAAAAATAAATAAACAAATAGGAATCTTACCTTATGCGGATGCTTAATATGAACACAAAACCCTAGTTCTTTCAACACTCTCCTTTCGGCCTTGATAACTAGGTTTTTCAGGTGGATATAGTTCTGGTCCAAAACCACCGGCTGTATCGGTCTGTAGAAAAAGTGAGAAAAGGTTGCAACAACTGTAGGGTCACAAGATTGATTTTTTTTACAAACCACTCGTGATTTTTTTCTTTTGAGGAAAAATCGGTTTCGGGAATGCGAAAATATTGAAATTTGGAAGCAACGAAAGAAGAAAAATAATTTTATATAAAATTTGGAATACACATGAAATTTATTAACTTGTACCTGTATTTTTAAAATAGAGATAAAAAAAATTGGAATGTATATGTTCACAAAGTTTCGCCCCGACGCACTCACTGTTTATGTTACATGAAACGTTTCAGTCTGCTTTTCCTCTATCATAACTTTGTTATCGTTTTACATAAAGGGATAAGATTTGGTATTCACATAAGTATTGTAATTACCTGTGAATTGAGAAAGCTATGTCAAGTGGTTTCCAAGATATTCGATTTTAAAAACTGCCCATTTTGACGAAGAAATTCTAAAACCTGTACATTTTTACTCGGAAGACCCTGAGACAGGGGCGGTAATAATAGGGGGTGTTTTAGAAGTTTGCAATCTGATTAAACCTAAGTTTCTGGAGCCATAATTCTCTCAGAATTTGAACTGCAGGCAGGATTTTACTTACAAAACAAAGAAAACTGCTACATTTTACCTATCAGACCCCAAGTGAGGAGGGATATTCAAATTAGCAATTTTCGTACTTCATATTCAGTCTTAAGGTTAGGTTTTACCTACAGAGCAAGGTATACTAAGAAACTAAAATTATTTGGATGGTGTATATGGAGTGTTTTGACCCTCATATTCGACGGTAAAAAAGTAGTGCAAGTTATTCAAAATCAGATCAAGAATCTTTTGAAGATGATCCTCACTCTGAGAGGTCAGCGATTTTTTAGGCTTTCTAAAGTGGACTAGTACCTTAATAAGTGTCTTGAAAAAAATCGTCTATGAATCGCTATATTAACAATCAAATTGTGCTTAGCTAACATTGTCAATATCTGTCATGAATGAAAGCCATGCATTCATTTCGGAATATCTCGAAAACGGTTCTTACGATATTTTTTAAAAACTAATGCAATATATACCTAAAGTCCAAAATTTCTGTCAGTGACTCATTTAATGCCGGCCACCCAACCGACAAAGCGGCTGAATAAAAATCTAACACTAGTAAATGATTTTTAAGCCTATGATATACTTTTCCGCTCAAATAACAGTGAACCGGCCAGAAGTTTCATCGCCACGTTGTCATAATTCGCAAAAATAAGTTACCAGCCAGCGATCGCACTTAAAATAGCACGCCAATATGTATTGAAATCATTGTTATCGAGAAGGCAATAAAAGTGGCAACAAACATTCCTTAGTTTACAACTTGAACAGACGTGAAAATAAGCGTATCGACAGGGTTTTCGCGCTGATCGATGATTTTATTTAGTTATTATTGATTATGGACAGATTTTGTGAGTTTAAATTTTAATTGCTATACAGGGTATTTTGAAAATATTGTAAATTTCTAGTAATATCTAGTAGTACCTATATAGATATTGTTTTGTGCCAATTTTATTATAGTTTATCTTATTTAGTGTATATAATTGTATATACAGATTAAGTGTTGCTAAGTGCTTTTAATTCAGTAAACAATGAATATTAACCAACCTTTAACTAGTTATCCGCCTACAAAAAATACTCAGTTAACGTTAAAAGAACGAATAATGGTTAAAAATGTTTACCATGGTATTCGGGAACGAAATCCAGAACTAACCACTTTGGATGCTGCAGAGATATTTTTTCGCGTACGGTATTCTAAGTTTTAAAAGGCAAATAAACAATATTAGTAATTATTCAGATACTGGAAATGCGATTTTTTTTGCACACTCTCTACTTTCCGATTGTTAAACATGATTCAGAAGCTGTTTTTTTTGGCCGCCTCTTATAGAATTTCAAAAGAATAATAATTGAATTGTTTAATTCCATTTTACGGCATATTCCTTTAAATTCTGTCATTTGCACGAAATCCTTTAAAAAACTCATACCATTTTAATATTAAAAAAAATCACTCAAAAAGTACGGAAAAAACCTTAATTTTCAATAAAAAGTAGGTAAAACGTTTACGTCCGAAATTCTAAAAATGTTGACCTGTTGCCAAGTTGTAATAGTTTTCTTTATGACATTTTTATAAGCTATGCGAACCTTGCTTCGCTCGGCCCGCAATGTTTGATCAAAAATATCCTCGATATGGAAATCCTAAATATGGAACTCAAAAGACCCGATAAAAAATAGTGGATATTTTTGATAAAGCAATGCGTGTAAATTATCGTATTTAATATTGAATTTGCAAGATCGGTGGTGAACTGGCAAGTCGGTGTAACATGGATTGTCTATCGTTCTGTTTTTACATCTTTTTTAATTTATGTTAAGACTGAAATTTTATTACTTTTTTCATGTAGCAAAATAAAATCGGAAAAGGTAAAATTAAAGTAAAAAATGTATTTTTTTTTTTTTTTGAAAAACGTTGAGAAATCGCCAAAAAAAACTGAAATTTGTGTTCTATGACCTCAAAATAGGAGGTGTGCCAAAATAAGCAACAAAATTACATTTTTCATTAATCCGAATAATACCAAAATAATATAGGCTTGTTACTAATTTAAAGGGTTGATGAAAATGAAGGAAAATAACTTTTGCTTGTAAAAAATATTTTCATGTTTTGACGAAATTTTATCATTTATTTTCCAAAATGCACACGCCACTGAAATTGATTCCCCTGACCCCACACAACCCGGGGCACTCTAAAGGCGAGCGATGCGTCATTGACAGAAATTTTGGACTTGAAGTATAAATCAAAGTAGTCCAGTAACTGAAGTCCTGAAAGTACCCAAAGCTGTAAATAAATCTGTACAGTTTTCATTTGTGGCGCAATTCTTAGGTTTTTGCGGATGCTTTTAAGCGAGAAAAAGTTTATCACGAATCCGACGTGGAAACCCGCTAAAAATGGCCCCACAAAGTCCCAAAAATGAGTTTCCCGCGAATATCTGCCAAAATCTATTAAAAAAATTTTCGCAACACCAATATTTTTCGCAAAAACTCCGGACTCAATCTCATATGCAATGATAGGTACGGGTTTTCCCATTCCGATGAACTTTGAATGATTAAAAAAATTGTCCATTATGGCCCGAGTAATGGAACAATTTGTCCGCCCGCTTATAAGTGAATCCATGAAGATAGCGGTATTCTAGCGGTAGAGCGGCAGCTGAAATGAGGGACTTTTGGGTCCCGTTATCTCGAAAACTATCGGTTTTTCGAAAAAAAAATTTAGGACCATTTTTGTAGATAGGCCTTTTCATCACAATTTTTGTGCGCATGCGTCAGTATCCGCCATTTTTCGTAATGTTTTTTGTAAACAAGCATGTAAAACACATAATTAAAATAAAAAAATACTAAAGAAAGCATAGTTATTGAAAAAAGAAATAAGAAAATAAAGAAAAAGTGCCTTAATCAGCAAATAGGTTTTTTAATCGATTATTATAATGATATCAGTACGAAAAGGAACGAAGAAGCGGTGTTGTTATGGAGTATGTAAGAGTGATACACGCTATAAATCATTTAAATACAATACAATTTAATTAATATAACAATTGTATATATGTGGTAGGCCTAATTAGAATAAAATTATAGATACTTTTTGTATAGTAAAGAAGTAATGATGCCTAACCTCTCAATCAGCTCACTTCTTTTTCCTTTTTAAAGACGTCCATGACATTTAAGCTACCTTTTAATTGCGTACAATTGGGCTTCAACTGAATTATAAATCAGTGAAGCACCATCAACGATATTTTCCAGTAAATGATTTAATTGGGAAGATAATACTGCATTCCCAGCCATTGTCGATCAAAACAGTACGAAACTTTTAAATTGTCGCCATTTCAACATGGCGACTGCGCTTGCGCTTGTCACATGATGAAAAGGCCTATTACAAGGCGATCTTCATTTTTTGTCTAAACAAAAATTCTTCATTTCGCATATTTTGGCAGATATTAGCGGGAAATATATGTTAATGTTGATAAACTTTTTTTCGCTCGAAAGCATCTCCAAAGACCTAAGAATTGCGCTACAAGGGAAAACTACAGATAATATGTAGGTTTTATACAGGTGTCCTCAAAGTAATGGGACACAGAGCAACAGCAGACTTCCCTTGGCTCAAATTATGCATTTACGTAAATTTTATCCGAAAGCATTAACAAAGATACAGGGTGTTAAACTTTAATTTTGCTCGTTTTTCTTAATACTTTAACCAATGATATAAATTTGGGATCTTTTGAGGCGAGAAATTTTAAATTCCCGTCCACGCTTTGATTTCTATAGAGGGCGCTAGCGCCTACCTCACTTGTTTTAAATGCGTGATTTTTTTAGGCTTAGAATATTGACCCTTGTTATTAAAAAATAGTTATAATCTATCGCATCAAAATGTATACTTTATTTATGTCTAGGAGCAGCTGTTTCGAGATAAACGCATTTTGGATCTTGCAATTTATGGAAAATAAATTTTATCCAATTGTTTTTACACTTTGCATAGTGATAGTTCTAAACACGCTGATCAAAGGTCTTCCAGGTGACAAAACCCGAAAACGCCTCCAACCCCCCAAAATCACCTCAAAAGTCCCCAAATCCCCAGTGACCTTTAAGGGTGATTTTGGGAGGGTTGGAGGCGTTTTCGGGTTTTGTGCCCTGGAAGACCTTTGATCAGCGTGTTTAGAACTACCACTATGCAAAGTTTGAAAACAATTGATAAAATTTATTTTCCATAAAAAATTTGCAAGATCCATTAAAGTGCGTTTATCTCGAGAACGGCTGCTCCTAGAGACTTAAATAAAGTATACATTTTTGATGCAGATGGATTTATAGTAACTTATTTTTAATAAACAGGTCAATATTCTAAGCCTAAAAAAGTTACATTTAACACAAGTGAGGTAGGTCGTAGCTGGCGCCCTCTAGACAACATTAAAAGCGTGGACAAATTTAAATTTCTCGCTTCAGAAAACCCCAGATCCCAAATTTTGTAAAACCCCTAGGTCATTTGGTTAAAGAATTATTAAGAAAAACGAAAGCAAAATTAACACCCTGTATCTTTGATTATTATTAACTTTCGGATAAAGCAAGTTTACGTAAATTTCATTATTTTTGACCTAAGGAATCTGCTGGTGCTCTGTGTCCCATTACTTTTGGGACACCCTGTATAAATATTTACGGATTTGTATCTTCATTTACTGGACTAAAGTATTAAAAAAATTAAAATAAAAACCTGAATTTTTTGATCGTTTTGTTGAAAAGATATTGATTTTTGTTCTGTTTGTTATTAAGAAATTGTGTACATTATTTTATTGTTTTTTTACGTAATCGCTCTTACAGGTGTATTTTAGGACTTGGTGGGTCCAAAAAGAATAAAATAGTGTAAAATATTACTGAATAAAGAACAGTCCTTCTCTGTGGAATCTCCTACAAAAATAATATTCTCAAACATTAAGAACCTACAACTTTTGGTAAAGCGTATTCGATCTTATTTGGAACAGCGCTAGATGTGTGGTCCATTCAAAATACTGTATCGCAAATTAAACTAAAATGGGAAAAAATATAACAATCCGTACTGGTACTAAGCCCGGTCGTTCAACAATCATTTTTTGTTAGAGAGATGGGCGAGTTTGGATGGTATGGAAGAGACGAAGAAAAATATGTTCATCCCAATCTCGATTTGACTTGTGGACGGCTGGACATTACGATAATTTTTGTCTACGACTGTCGCGAGACAACTACCTTAATTAACCTCAGACCGGAAACTCTTTGGATCGCCAACGTATCATGTATACATTTAACTTGGATTAAAAAGCAATAAACAGATAAAGCTTCCCATTCATACGGCATTCTATCGACCACCGACAAAAGATATAAGAGCAAAAGAAATAGAAAAAAGAGTGGAATTAACACACTAGGTACCCGTGTTCTAACTGACGCCAAGTAACCATTTTGACTAACGGTAAACTTTAAATATAAGCTGTAACTTTATTACTCTAAGAAACTTTTTTTGATGTAAAAATGGTGCTTAAATTTACCCATTTTTTTGGATTTAATTCGTCGACTTCCAAATTTCATTACTTTTTCTGAAGCATAACTTTATATTCTTTAAAAATTATTATTGAAACTAAGCCATCATTTCTGTGTTACCTGTACGATGACACAATTACTTGCTACGTCACATATTCTTCCATGAATTCTTCCATCATCACTGCTCACCCCAAAAAAAATTATGGTTGTTGTTACTACTTTTTTTATTGCATTGATACTCAATGAAGCCGTCGCTGAAAGCCTGCAAAATCTTTTACATTAATAGAAAATTGTTCACTAGATAGAACTGATAAAGTTTGCGTTTTGGTCCATTCCATATTTTCTTGCTCCATCCATCCATTTAAACTATTTCGACTAGTGGTACGACATTTTTTCGGAAACAGTTTATCTTCTAGTTTCGAAAAGGTAAGATTTACAGGTTTACAGAGTGGAGAAGTAAACGATGCAAAAATATGGACACTTAATTCTATGTTTATTAGGACCACTTAATAAATATTTAATATATTTTTTCCACTACCTTCTTAGAACTTTTTTTTAACTCTGAAAAACGTAAAAACAGCACTTTACCTCCCGGTGTCTTTAGTGATTTTAAACAGCCATTGCTATCCTTTGACAATCTTAAATGCAGGGGTGTATCCAAACAATCAAACCACACTTAATAATAAAACACAAAATTCAAAGATAATTTTTGAAAATTTGTATGAAAAGTAGTGAGAAAAAAATTATGTATATTCTCTAGAGAAGTGCATTTCCTCCCTTGGATTTTAAATGCCCATTCGCGTCGTGCATATCAAATTCATCCAGAAAAGATGCGCTTTCCTTCCTTGTTATGTAAATAATCATTCTTTTACTATCTTTAGAAACAAAGTTTTTAATCCTGTATAGTTAATAAATCTTTAGAGTAAAATTTATCTCTCCTTGTTCAGCTAAGCTGCTCAATAAATTATAGATCTATCACAACATGCTCTAAAAACACAAATTAAGGAAGATATCTAACAAAAAAAGATTTGTATATGATTCCTCATAAAGCTCCTGACTTTGAACGCCTCCTACTGCTGAGACTCAAACTCTGACCCATGGATAAAAGAGCACCTTCTATATTCAAACATCCAATATTCTTAACTGTGTAATAAGAATCACACCATCATAAGACTCTAAAACTTTATGCCATTTCATACTTTACATTTGATCATAGAATGCTCTGCCTAGGCAGCAGAAGCATGCTTCATCCCATTTGGTCCTAATTTTTTTATCAAACTCCAAAGCCGGCAAAGTTCTGAGATGAAGACACGGAGACTTGACAAATCTTTACGGTTTCTGTAAAGAAGCAAGAATAACATTACACATAAACCTGAATCAATTGAAAAAAAAAAAAAAAGATCCTTGGGATAGTCCATTTAGCTACTGATGTCAAGGCCACCTACCAAATTCAGGTGAGGTGCAGATGGAGTTTGTCTCATCGGACCTAGTAAAACAGTTTGGAGACTTGGGATATACAACACAGCTCTGGCAGGCAGGTTCCCACAGCTGACACCCAGAAAGTGAACCAAGCAAAGGGGCCTCTCTAACTGAACTGTAAAAGGATGCATAAAAGTTGCACTACGAGTTGCTCTGTTGGGAGCTGCCAGAGAAGGAATTGAGTACTCAATAACTCTCTGAGCAGAAGCCGGGAAAATACCAGATAGAAGAGCGACAGATCCCCTCATACAGCTACACGGGCAAGAGGAGGAAGCCTTTCTGTGAGCGTTGGATCATTAATAAGACGAACGGCTCTTCTTGAATGGAGTCCAGAATGCTAAGTGTTGTAGGGACGCCATTCTCAGACAGTGAGAGAACAATAACATTCTAAAGAGGGTCTAATTTTCTCTGATACATACGAGAGGTACAGATTGAAGAAGAGAAATATTTTCTGGCTGAAGTATAACCAAGCTTTTTGAAGGTTTTGAGGCTATGGATGTAATGTGTTTGTGCCAGTTAAGGTTATTCTCAAAAGTAACGCATTGACAAGATTAAACGATTCCTTTATTTATAGTAGAACTTGTATGCTTATATGTAAGGGATGAGCATTTGCAGACACGATTTTTGCGCTCCCACTCCAAAATAAGTTATTTGAGGTCTTGGTGAAAGAGATATCTGCATTGACCTGCGCTTGTTTTCCAAATCAGAATCACACGGTGGCTTATGAAATTGAGTACTAGAGTGGAGGGTACTATCGTCAGCAAAACTATGAATGGGATTGATTGTGGAAGAGAGAAGATCGTTAATGGGAAGAAGAAACAGCGGGTGCCGCAGCACTGAGCCCTGGGGCACCGCCAAGACTTGGTAGTCTGGAGGAATGACCACATCTACACTAACTGATATACGTCGATTAGAAAGGAAATTGAAAGCCAAGAGCAAAGCTTAGGTGGAAGACCGTAAGAAGAAAGTTTGTTAATAGTCTATCATGCCAGACCTGATCGAAAGCTTGATATGTCGAGCAACGATCTGGGATTCACCAAGAAACTCAAGGACTTGTTCCAGCTGTGTGGAGACAAAGGAAAGAAGATCAGCTGTGGATCTACTGTGACGGAATCCATATTGTTCATCATAAGATCTTATGTTTTTCCAGATACTTTAAGATTTGGGAATTAATGAATTTTTCCATTATCTTGCAAACAACTGAAAGAAGAGATATAGGTCTAGTTGGAAGGGAGAGTTTGATCCCTTTGGGACAGGTTGCACATACGCAGCTTTCCAACTCTCCGGAAAATGCCCAGCGTCGCAAGAGATTCAAGAGGCGAGTTAAGATGGGCAAGCCTGCATATTATTTTTTTAAGACGATTGCTGGTATGCCATCCAGCCCAGACGATTTTATATTAAGAGAAGAAAGAATACGCTTGATCTGTTTGACTTTAAAATTATATCGGACATTTATGAGAAACAGCAACCTTGTTGGAAGAGGAAGATTAAGAGAGACCGCTGTAGAATTGGTGCAGCAAATTGTTTGGCAAATAGTTCGGCTTTTCCCTTGAGGTAGAGACAATTTGGATTCTAGAAATTAGGGGTAAAAGAATTTGTGCAAAAGTTTTGACGATTATTTTGGCAAAGGACCAGAAAGCTTTACTGCCATTCGAGCAAGATAGAACCTTATCTTTATCCGATTGTTAAATCATTCCTTTGCTTCGAGATGGTTTGATTATACTTGATTTCGTTTGATGCTAGCCTACCGATTTTCGGGACTGGGTTAGTTAAAATTTTGTGGGCTTGACTTTTTAAGAGTCTGGCTTTATCACAGGATTTAGAAAACCAGTTATTAGGATTTGAAGTTATGGGGTTCTTTTAGTGTGGGAATATAGGTCTCAGTCGCCGATGAATTGTTTTTGTAATTTGTTTGGTATATTTCGAAGGATCGTGAGTAGAAAAGCAGGTAGGATACCATGCAGTAGCTGGCAAAGAAATCTCTCTCAGATCATCCCAGTCCGGCCGAGTTGTTAGGACGGTTCGTGGTGCATGCGTTCAGTGGCCTCAAATGCAAGTGGAGTGATGGTGACCAAACCATGGTCAGGAGCGGGGACCATGGGAAGCAGTTACTGATGCTTGATAGAGTCTGGGGGTGGAAGTAAGAGATCTAGGGGTTAGAATTATGGGTGGTAAACCTCAGAAAATAGGTACGTTCCATACTGATTGGTGTTGAGTTGTTGATTGCGAAATTTTCGCTGCCTGCCTTGTGTATCAGTTTTTGTAGAGCCTAATAATCCTTATTATGAACATTAAAATCCCTGGCAGACGATTACTTCGGCCAATGAAACTGGGAATACATTATCGATCTTATTGAAAGGGAATCAAAGAACTCGTTGTAGGAATTGTCAGATGGGGACCGGTATATACAGCAAATGAATCGGTATACAGGGTGCTCTTTAATATCGCTAAAATTTACAGGCAGACTCCATGGATAAAAAAACACGAGGAAAAGTTCCTACGAACAAATATGTCCTAAACTTCTTAACTTTTGAAGCACAGCAATAAAAATATTAAACAAATTTATTTATAAATGTGGATAAATATGATTAGAGATAGATATTTATGTTTTCATGTTTTTCAAGGCTCTCTACAACAATATCTGCAGACCATATGGCTGCTTCCAGTAAGGGCTGCAATAGTTTAATGTATCTATATTATTACCGCCACAGGACAAAAGTGTTATTGCGAAGCCCCACACTCACCTCTGGTCTTAACTGAAAGATACAGTAAAATAAAAGTAAGGGTTGTCACATATTTCAACCATTTTCAAGAGAAGCAGATGATTATAAATATTGCTGTAAAAATGTTACTGCAGTTTTGCAGAATCTCTATTTTTAAAATAAATAAATCAAATCTATGGGGTGCATATACAGTGCTTTCTATTTGAAAACGAACCCACCCTAAAATATCTTTAAAAACACCTACCTTGTGGGGAAGTTTAATTTCATTTGATAAAATTATCGGTCACCTCCTAACTCCAGTTAACCTCACTTTGATATGTCAAATGGTAAACTCCCATATGTGACACATCATTGTAAGGGTACGAAATTTGCCATCCAACAGTACTTTCAAGAAATCTTCAAATCGATGGACGTAGAAGCGACTTAGAGAAGTAAAATGTGTTAATTAGTTTATTATATAATTATGTTCAAATAATTCTATTTATCAATGCTCAAATGTAATGCCGTTATTGAATAGAGATAAGCTTGTTTTAAAATTTTCGCAGACTATTTTAGTGTGCATTCATTCCAATAATTATTTTTTGTGTTACTCTACAGCAGCAAAATGACTACCAGCACAAGTGCTTTTATAAGACGTTTAGAACCAGTTAACATTACTGCATAGGTATTTTGACATCGTTAGTTTAAAATTAAGAATCTTGATTTTAAAATGGTGTATACTCTAGCAGAGAATAGAATAATTTTCCATGTGGGCTGAAGATCGATGAGCGTAGAACCGCCAGAGTATTCAATGAGAGGCATAAAAATAAAAACGTAAGTATAAACATGTAATGGAATTGGTGCGTAAGTTTGAGATGAAACTGATCTGGTATGCAACAAGAAAAGTACTAATGAAAGGGTTTTAGACGAAGCTTTTACCAGGTTGAGGTACTAGGACAGTTAAGTAATATCCGGACGTTGTCTATTCAAAAAGTTTCTAAGCTGACCAATATTTCTACGGGTTCCGTGCACAAAATTTTGAAAGAATAAGTTTTTTCCATACAAAAATACAAATTCTTCATGAACTCAACGAAGACGATTATGATAGGAAGAATAGAATTTTGCGAACTAATGTTAAAGGAATTGACGAAGACCCTCATTTGATCAAAATATCTGCTTTTCTTTGACGAATCAACTTTCTTCTTAAATGAATTCTTAATAGACATAACTGCAGATATTGGGATAAATGAAAATCCACACATATTTCAGGAAGGACATACCAATTTCCAGAGAAGAGATCAATGCTTGGGCAGGTATTTATGGAAACGAAAATTAATGGCAATTTTCTGAAAGAAATTTTAACTGGGCAACTGTATCTGATCCTTTGGAAAATGCGATATACCCTTTCATCGTCCAACTTTGAAAATCAGGTGGATGAAAATGGTGCAGTGGAACTCAGTGAAAATAATTTGCATTTAAAGATATTCTTCCTATTATGCTTTAGCAGTTCGAGAGTGGCTCAATGAACAGTTTCCAGGCACATGGATAGGCAGACGAGGTGCCATCGAATGGCCAGCACGGTCTCCAGACTTAACTCCTTCAGACTTTTTCCTGGGGTTATTTAAAAAGCAAAGTTTACAAAACGCCACTGCAAATATTCAAGAACTTAAATGTAGAATTACACTAGAATGCAGAGGTATTAGCAGACAAACTTTTCGCCAACGTTCGCGAAGAATTCTAAACACTATTATTGTCTCGCCAATAACGGCGCACATTTTGAGCATTTGATAAAATAAATTATTTGAACACGATAAACTAATTAACACATTTTTACTTTTAAGTCGCTTCTTTACGTACATCGATTTAAAGTTGGGGTTGCCATTTGACATATCAAAGTGAGGTTAACTGGAGGTTAGGAGGCGACCGATAAAATGATCAAATACGAAATTAAACTTCCCCCCGTATATCTAAATCGACGTGTTTCTTTGTTTTTTGGTGAGTGTTTTTTTGGATATTTAGGTGGTTCGTTTTGAAATGAAAGCACTGTATTATATTAGATCTTACTGCTTAAAAAAAACATAAGATTGTTAGGTCAGTCTGGGCATTTACCAAGCATATTGTGGGTTCTTATTGCGGCTGGGAATCAAATTGACACATGATTTATTTATTTTTTCTTCTTGGTAGGGGATATGATTTTTAGATTAATATCAAAGTATAGGCACACATTATCCTGTGCAAAGTTTGAATTTTCTTTATTTAAGGGGCTATTCTAGTCTAGAAGCTAAATTGTAATCGTTTCTTGACGGTGGATAAAAAACAATTAATATTTTGACTATCCATTTTTTTGTCATTTATTTATATGTTAAGAATTCTGTGGTGGTCTGAAAAGTACGTTAATATTGTGTTTCGAGAATATAAGTGCTATTTTATCTAAAACTGGCCCCAAATATGTTATAGTGTAGTATACTGGGATTAACCAACCATATATATAAAAAAAAATAAACATAAATTATCTTACTCATTAAGATAATCCAAATTTTTCAAAGTATTTTTTAGAATTAGGTCCAGATGTCGACAGCCTAAAAAATTTAGATGCCACACCAAAAATAAAGAAGCAACAACATCTTGGAATCAACTGAATAAATATTTTACAATAAACATGGTAAATGGTCAGATCTAAAAATTACCACCTTTACATTTCTTTAAATTAGGTTATTGTAATATTATAAATATGTGCAGATTTCTTATTTATATTCTAATATAAATACAGTATGTCCACGGAAAAGGTGTTGAAGAGAAAACTTTTTTATTTTTGATTTTATCGAAAAAGCTACCTTGATAAAAATTTTTGCTATCTTATAAGATTGGTAGAAACATTTGACATATTTTATACGCGGTGTTCAGACGTAAATGGAAAACCAAATGGTACAAGAGTAAAATGCATTTATTGATATGGAAATAAGTTACTAGGAAAAGTTGTTCAAAAATTAAAAGATAGTCTCTAATACCAATATTTGAAAAATCGGCATATGTTTATTTTTGTGATTTGAATTTATTTTAATATCGATTTAAATTTTTAATATCAATTTATTATCAAATTTTGCTGTTACGTAAGCATTTAAAGCTGATGATACTGCGGCTAATGAATTATAAAAACAAAGTATCAATAAAGCTTGTCACTATCAACACTACTATAGTAAATTTGGAATTAGCATTTGATAATAAAATTTAATCACAAATAAATAAAAAGTGGGCTGATTTTTAGAAAATTAGTATTAGAGACTACCTTTACGTTTGAACAACTTTTCTAGTAACTTATTTCCATATCTTGTGCAAATAACGCACTTTACTCTTGTACCATTTTGTTTTTTTCAATTTTCTGAACACGGCGTATAAAATATGCTTAAATGTTTCTATCCTTAAATCTTACTCTAAGAAGCAGCAAACACTTTTATTACATAAGTAACTTTTTCGATAAAATTAAAAATAAAGAAGTTTTTCAGGGCCTGTCTTCCGTGGACACACCAGTACGTCCACTTGAAAAGGTGTTGAATAGTAAAAACTTTTATTTTTTATTTTATCAAAAACGCTACTCTTAAAAAAATTCTTGCTACTTAGAGTAAGATTGGGATAAAACATGCAATAAATTTTATACGCGGTATTCAGAAATTGAAAAACTTAAATGTTCAAGAGTCAAGTGCATTTATTTGAGGAGGAAAATAAGTTACTAGAAAAAGTTGTTCAAAAGCAAAAGATAGTTCCTAATATCATTTTTTCAAAAAATCTATTTACTTTATTAATTTGTGATAAAAATTATTTTAATATCTAATTCCAAATTAACAACTCTTTATTGTACTAGTAGGCGTTGATAGTGATAAGCTGTGGCTACATTTCGCTTTTATAATTTATTAGCCGCAGAAACGTCAGCTTATTTATATATTAAAAATTTATATTAAAAATTTTAATTGGTATTAAAAAATTAATTTAATCACAAATAAATAAAAGTAGGCCGATTTTTTAAAATTGGTGGCATGAGACTACCTTTTAATTTTTGAACAACTTTTCCTAAACTTATTTCCATATCTTCACAAATAAATGCACTTTACTCTGTACCATTTTAAGATTGTCTCAACTTTTCTGAACACCGCGTATAAAGTATGTCAAATGTTTATTCAATCTTACTCTAAGAAGTAGCAAAAATTTTTGTATCAAGAGTAGCTTTTTTTCTCGATAATCAAAAAATAAAAAGTTTTTTTTTTCTTCAAATACTTTTTCTAGACATACTGTATACATGTACGCCTTAGTTAAAGTTATTCTGTTTAAAAAATGTAGTAAAATTAATAAACCAGTCACAATTATATTGGTAGGATTTATTTTCTTCTAGAAAATTAATTAAAACCTTACGTAACGCAATAGTAAAGAGCATATCCCAATTGTGTCCAAATAGGCAGGTATAAACCCTTCCTAGCTATATACATGGCAAAATTGGTGACCTAAAATTTTTGGAATAATGACTCTGATTAGGTCATGGCAGAATTCAGGCCAAATGAAAAAATTTACTGCTCCCACTTTTAGTGATTTATCACGTTCGAAATATAATTTTATTGGGAAAATAAAAGTCTATTTAAACCCGAACAAAACATGACCGCTAGAACTGAGGGTTTTGAATTTGTCCAAATTATCCCTACGTGAATTTATTAACAAATTTTATAATTTTCAATATGGTATTTTTTTTACGGGGCCAAAAAATTTTTCTCCTGTCTGGGTAAACCAGGTAATCATTTATTAACTGAATTTTTTTTTAGTCAAACCCTATTTGGACCGCAATTTGGCTATTATTTTTACCTACCTGCTGATTTGGGTCGCAATTTGACAAACCCAAAAGTAGATACCCAGCCAAAGAAACTATAAATTTAAGGGTATTTATTTGATTTTCTTTATAATTTAAAAATAATTTATAATTTTTTTTTGGTTTCACCTGTAAATTCGGTGATTTTTTATGTAGCGGAATAGATTTACACCGACAGGGTGAAATTTCGAGGGGTAGATCTACCCTGCTCGCAGTTGCAAGTGTGGATAACGCATGATATTTGAGATAGATCTTTATGAATAACAAAGCTTTTTTACAATCGTTTTTTAATCATCTGCCACCCTGAGAAAGGGTTGTGAAAGATGTATTTAAGGCCACATTTTAAGAAGTGACTGCTAAACTGGCCTGGTGCTCAAAATTTTTGTCCGCTCATAAGCTTGTGCAAAAAGCAAAATTTATTGTCATTTCCTTAAATGAAGGGTTAACCAACCCCCTTACGTACGTGCGAGAAAGAGATTTGACAATATCCAATACTTTAATTTTAAAGTCTGATTGGAAATAAACGGTATTTAACTATTAATTTAATTCCTACCGCCAAATAAAACATTCCGTTCTTTACAATATGCAATGTGCAATATATTATGGTAGGTAAAGGGGTAGTTCACCTTTTATTTATGGGTTGTATAGCTTCTAAAATACATCTTGCTTTTTTCACAAGTCTAAACGCATTATTTGAAGCTATCAGTTATTTGCTATTCAGCCAAGGAAAGGAGGTGTTAATGACCACTTCTAGAGAGCTACAGTTCATATTAAGTATTTAAAACACCCTTTGGGCCTAAATTAACATACTACTGTTATCTTTTACTTTAATTACTTACATTTAAAATACAGACAACCTGAATTATTAAAACTTAGTTAACTTTTTTAATGAGGCATCCTGTATGTGTGTTCTAAAATAGGACTTTAGGTTACAAATTTACAAAATAACAAATTTCATAAAACAATTTGCTTAATTCTTTTTTAAATCTGAACCTTACAAATTTTAAACTATATTGTATTTTAAAAAATATAGATACATTTAGCTATATTTGTAGCCCATTTAAGTTCAAAAAGCTCATACTTTCCCTTTACACCAAATATTATTTACTATGTTATAATTTGTACATTCTGTATGTATTCAAATCAAACCCTGCTTGAAATACTCTTAACATTTCTGGGAAATAGGTGTCTCCCATATTTTCCATTCAACAAAGCCGTACTAATGTCTCCACTCTTACAAAAAAAACTATCTTCTCTTTTCACTGACGAGCTGATAGGGTCTTACTTCGCTTTTATTACAAATAATTTTATAACTAAGTCAATATAATTTTCTCCTATGCTCTCAATCGTGCAACACGAAGTGAGCAGCTCTATGCATCCCTGACATCCTCTGAGAAACCACAAACTTTTCACCATGCTGTGGAATCACTCACTGGATAACTCTTAAACGAAGTTTTACCAATGAAATTTTAAGCAACAATGCAACTTACATCCTCATTTGGAAACTCATCGTCATGCGCTCTGAGGCACGTTTCAGCGTTTTCCCCTATTAGTACTTCGTTATTGTTCCACATCAATTATCATATATATGCTTATAGCCTTCGAAAACCGCCCATTTTAATACTGACTGGCTCGCTGACTCATCAAAATAATTATGGGAGTAGAAACTTGAAATTTGGCATGTAAGTAGGCTTTAGGACACAAAGAAAAAATCTTAAAAACTGCATATTTAAGGGGTACTTTAGAAGTTTGCAATCTGATTGAATCCAAGTTTCAGAGGTCAAAATTGTCTTAGAATTTGAAATGCAGGCAGGATTTTTTAATTCACTAAACTTAGAAAAATATCAAAAGATCCCATTAAAAACAGTTATGTAACATAAGGGCCAAGTTTCTAGCCAAAAATGTTAGTCTCTTAAAGAACTTACCAAATTATGTTAAATTTTATTCTAAATTAATAACATACCCAATAAACCCTTCTTGTCTCTAGTATATGTAACTAAATGCCTACATATTGAATTAAAAGTTCAATTAATTACATATATTCTCTTCCTCTTAGGTCATAACTTTGCTGTTTCACTCTATTTTGACTTGGCATGTTTTTTTACTGATCTGTCTGTAATATTGAATGTTCTTTTTAGTCTAGGAGGAATCGTCGCATGAGTACCAAAAACCATTTCACCTCAATTTTTTTATACCTCTTTTAATTGCCCTACACATACAGATACAGCACATACAGCTGTTAATTCAGCTAGGTGCCATAGAAAAAAATCATTGTTTTTCACCATAGAATTAGGAACCAAAATTTAAAATATAAAATTTTAAAATTATGGAATAAATTTGAATAAATTTGAGTACTGATGATATAAATGCATTTTGGGAGACGCCCCCGGTGCCATATTGTTTAAATCGAAATTTTTTTGAACAAAAGAAATTGTTTTTTTAACCGAATTTTTTGTTTTTTATTAATTTAAAATAAAAAAAAAATTTCCATGATTTTTTACAAAAAGTTAATATTTTTAGATAAAAATTTAATTCAAAAAACCAAAATTTTGGGTACTTTTGCCCCATGAAAAAAAAAAAAATTAAAAACATAAAAAATATTTTTTTATTCTTTAAAAATAGTTTTTTATCTTGGGAAGTCCAAAGGTGTTTTAAGTACTAACGTACCGGGGGTGTTTCAGTGTGGTGAGGGGTTTTTCACACAGGACTTAAATTTTAAGAGGGAAAAAAAAGGGACAGCAGGTTCCATAGTCTTGACACTTAGGAAGAAGGAAAAAAAAGGGAAGTTCGGGGCCTTCTAACTAAATGTAGGATGCATAAAAGTTACTGTGTTGCCTGTTGGGAGCTGCCAAAAAAGGGAAATACTGGCCAAACCCTTTTGAGCAGAACCCGGGAAAATACCTATAGAAGAGCACAGATCCCCTACAGCTCGACGTGGGCAAGAAAGGAAGCCTTTTGAGCTTTGGGATCATTAATAAGACGAACGGCTCTTTTTGAATGGAGTCCAGAATGCAAATTTTGTGGGGGACCCTTTCCCCCGACATGAGAACAATATTCTAAAGAGGGTCTGATTTGGGAAAATACAGGTAAAATTGGAAAGAAGAGAAATATTTTGTGGGTCGGAAGAAAAACCAATTTTTTTTGAAGCTGCCGAAGCATGGATGAAATGTGTTTGTGCCAGTTGAGGTTATTCTCGTAACGGCACAAGATTAAAGACTTTTTGTTTGAGAACTTTCAATGAAAGGGGAAGTTTTTGAATTTTTTCGTACAGCGAAATGACTTTTTTCGAGGCATTAAACTGAAAAGTTTTTTGGGCGCCCAATCCAAGATGTTTGAGGTCTTGTGAAAGAGATATCTGCAAGCCTGCGTTTGTTTTCGAAATCAGAATTACCCGGTGGCTTAAGAAATTGAATACCAAGTGGGGGGTACTATCTCAGAAAAAACAATGGGATTGATTGTGGAGAGAAAGATCGTTAATTTTAGAAAAACAGCGGGGTCCCACACTGAGCCCTGGGGCACCCCAGCTTTAAATTTTGGGAGGTGGGGGAATAACATCTACACAACGATAACGTCGATTAGAAAAAAAACGGAAAGCAGGGGAAGCCCTAAAAAGGGAAATTTTTTGGTTAAGCCCATCATGCCAGACCTGATAAAAATTTTTGGGATATGTAAAGAGCAACGATCTAAATTCCCAAAAGAAACCAAGGAACTTGTTCCAGTTGTGTAAAACAAAGGAAAGAAGTAGCTGTGGATCTACTGTGCGGAACCTATTGCCCATCATGAAGATTTTATGTTTTTCCAGATATTTAAAGTTTTGGGAATTAATAAATTTTTTCCATTATTTAAAACTAAAAGAAAAATATAGTTAAAATATCCGAATGAGATTTAATTTTTTTTTTTGTTATACAGATTTTTTATTGTTTACTACGCGCGTTTACAAAAAAATAAAGCTCCAATAACTTTTGTAAAATTATTTCAAAAAAAAAAATTATAAAACAAATTGTGATAATTAAATTATTAATAACATTTTTCCCTTTTAAACAATTTTGATAAAGTTACTAGTTTTTTAAAATAAATAATAAATAATGATAGGACAAGGGGGCCCATGCAGCCATGAGTCAAAGAGCGGCGTCTTTAAGGTAAGGGGGCCAAGGGGCGCTTAATAAAAAATCAAAAACCTGTATAAACAATTAAAAAATATTTTTTTGTTATTTTTTTTTTTAAAATATATTTTTCATGGGTCAAAAATACTCAAAATTTTAAAATTTTTGAACTTTTTAAAAAATTTATATCGCAAAAAAAATAACTTTATGTAAAAAGTCATAAAAACCTTTTTTTTTTGTATTTCAATAAAGAATATGAAAAATTTGTCCGGTTAAAAAAAAAATTTCTTGCAATTGTTTAAAAATTTCGGGTTTTAAAAAATAGGCGCCATGAGGATCGTATAAAAAATTGAGGTGGAATAGTTTGGTAGAGCGCCACTTACCCTTTGACTATTTTACCTTAAAACCAGATTCGTAAAAAAATTGTCAAACATAGAAATAAAAATTATGGGAAGAAAGAAAAAAATAAGTAATTAACTGAACTTTTGATTCCCAGAATAATGTTTATTTTGTTATATATTTAGAATTAAGAAGGTGTATTAGGTGTGTAATTTGTTTGGGAAAAAGGTGGCGCTTGTCTAATTTTAGATATGAAGTGTTTTTTGGTGGGATAGCACTTTACATACCTTTAAAGCTGCTTTAGTTCCCCGGTAATTGCGTTAAATTTTAAACAAAATTGATATATAATATATTCTGGATATGAATCCCTGATTTGCCCGAACTATCTTTTCTTTTTTATATCCCTTTCTTAAAGGAAGTTTCGTTAACAAAAAATTTTTTTGGTAACAACTATTTGAAACCTACCTATGAAATAAAGTAACAGTAACCACAGAAAAAAAACAAAATAACCCCTTTTTAAAAGATGGTATTTTGGTTTAGGTAATTTTATTTCCAAAACCGCTTTTTTTGTTTGTAAAAACCAAAAACCCCCTGTTTGTCCAGAGACAGGTTGGGGTTTTTTTTTTGGGTAACAAACAGAAAAAAAACATATACCAAAATTTTAAGTTGAAATTTTACAATATCATCAAATGACACTGTTATCCCTTATAATCTACTTTCATTCCCTTTTTTTTTTTAAAATTTTCTGCGTGGAAACCCCATCTACTTACTATTAGATAAGCATTTTCAGGCACCAAATAAATTTTAGTTTTAAGCCGTTCTTGGCCTTTGTGCCAAAAATTAATTTATTTTCTTCTTGAGACAGTCCACGAAGCTTTTTAAAAAAATACTAACGTGCCAAGGAGCTTAAATTTTTCCCTGTTCTATGAATAAAAAGGCAAAGGGGAAAGGGTTTGGGGCTTTTCCCGGCGGACATAAAGATAAAATGGATCACATGTTGCTCAATTTTGGGCAGGAAGAATTTTAAAAACGTGGAAATACAATCAACAAAAGAAGGGGGCTATTGCAAAATTACTAATAAGTCAAAAAAAGATAAGAATTAAGAGTAGTAAAGTTAAAGGGGGCGTCATTCCCGATATAACAAACAAAAACATTTTTTAAAAAACTGAAAAAAACGAGTTCTTCCACAAAAAAAAAAATATATTCTAGACGTCGCAAAGGGCGGGCCCGACAAATAGTATTTATACAGAATAAAAAAAATCTAAATTTTTTTGGGTTTTTTGACGCTCGCCCGGGGGCGTCCCTCGGAAAAAGTTCAGGGAATCAACAAGTTAAAAATATAAAAAGGTAATAGTAATTAGGAATTATTTTGTGCGATTAATTCCCCAATTTTTGTTACCATTGTTAAAACATTGTGTTTATATAGCAACGTGTGAACGTATTTTCTTCGGACCCCCCCCCCAATAAGCAGCGTCCCAAAACCCTTTTCCAAAATTGAGCATTTTTTTGTGGTTTTGAAAAAAATAATTGTCTCGGGGCTAAAAAAACGCGAATCCAGGTTTTCCCCCTCGCCAGCTTCAACTAAGTCTCGTTTATCTTTCTTTGTGGGAGCCAACTGGCGCACTTGCCAGTGGAAAAATTCGCCGACAGTACAAACTGACATTTTGGACCATACAATGCTAAAGAAGATTTGTTTAAAGTTTTTTCTGAGTTCCTATTACTTTTGTGACTTCAAGAACTATCACTAAGGTCATTTGAAGGCAAAGGCGTATCGTATAGGTTGGATGCTGTATATTTATAAAATAAGGTTTGAATTCATCAAAAATTTAAATTCGATATGAATATCAACCAGCTGTGATTCTACGTTCCCACCTCAACCTAAACTTCATGCTTTAAGGTCATTTAAGGGTCCATACATTGCTGAGTATCAGATTTCGCCAAATTATTTTATGATCAACTGACTCAAACCGAGTAAAAAAAAAATAATTGTGTTCGACCCCAAACTTTGGATTGGCACTGATCCTTAGTGCAAAAATTAATGTTAAGAATATACAAAATAATAAATAATAAAAATATAGAAATTTTTATCATTGATATCTTTCACGAGTGTAATCATTAGATCTTTTATTTTCGACATTTTTTATTTATATTTAAACTATATTAAATATTTAAGAGATACACTCCAACTTTTACCACTAGATGGCGAATGACAAACTACAAGACGTTTCTACTTAAAAGATGTGGAAGGCAAGATATAATTATCCCCTACCTGTCTCTAATTTTACTTTTAATAGCTTAATTTTTCATCATTTTACTAGGCATCATATCATTTAGTAATAATTTTTGATGATTAAAACCCATATGTTATATATACAGTATTAAACCTATAAAATAGGCTCTGATCTGTAAATGATCTTGAAGCATGAAATTATAAGCTGGTTATACCATAACTTTCATATAATTTTATAAATTCAAACCTAAATCTTATATTATACGCATTTAACCTACATATATACGCCTTTACCTTTAAATGACCTTAGGATATATGGGTTTCAAGTCACAAAAATAAATTTTTTGTTAGCATTGCATGGTCCAAAATTTTGTAAGTTATTTTAAAACCTATTTTATGCTCAGCTGGGTGTCCCACGAATTCGAATTTTATCTAGGTAAAAATTAAATTAATCGCACCCATTTTCTAAGGTATAAAAACTATGTAAAAATAAATTCATAAAAATCGGTTTACTTTTGTACTGTTGGCAAATTTTGTCCAAATGGGCACACTTGTGGCGCCTATGTAATCTGCAGTCTATCTTTTTATACATCTATGGTTTAAGTGCAGATAAAAAGAGGTGAAAGCTTTGGAAAAAGAAGGGGTTATAGGTGGGCTAAGAGTAGTGATTGGCGTGCAGCCTTATGGTGGAAGAGGAGGTGGAAGGGTAGGTCGGGCAAAGGGCGCAGCTAGAAAAGTGCGTAAAGTGGTAATGGGTAGTGCTGTTGTCTAAGTAAAACGCGCTTAAAGTTGGAGATATATTAGTGTTCAAATAATACTATCCCAAAAAGAGTTAATAATAGATAAAAATTTCCCTTTTGTTGGAATACAACTTACTGGTTTAAATGACATTATAGTCTGAAACATATAGTTCACATAAATGCCGCAACAGATCAGACAGGATGAACTTGATTTATGATCTATTCTTAAAACTGGTCAAGTATCTTTATAACTTTTTCTTAAAGTAAAGCATAAAATTACTACCAGTAAATTATTCCCTTTAAATAACATTTTACATTTGCGACCTGTTAACAGCTTAAAAACAGTTTTGGCGAAGCCGACCACCGTTTAGGTTTGTCGTAAATAAAAATGGCGTCGTCAAACCTTACCAAAAAGGTAGATATCAATAGACAGAAAAAATTATCATTTATTTTTCTCTATCCTTAAAATATATTTATGCTGTTATAGCGCCCTCTTTTTTTGAGAGAGCACTGCCAAAGATTTATTTTATTATTTTTTAAAAATATCAAAAATGCTACTTGTTTATCTATATTACAAGGGATGTGTAATATTAAGGATAAAAAAATATGTTGGTGTTTGTAAAATGGCAAAAATTGAATAAAAATGAAAAGTTTAAAGGTTTTTGGTACTTGCTATTCGGATTTTTTTATCAATTCATTGTAATGTAAAATAAAAATAACCTGTGAATATAATATAATAAAATGGCCCAAATGAACTGTTTTCCCATATATGGGAAAATGCCAACTTTACCCACCTCCTTTAATTTGCTACTTATAATTTAAAAATATATGTGAAAGTAATATCTTTTTTTAATCCTTTGTTCAATTAAATTAAATAGTCTTTGGAATCTTTAATTTTACAAAAACTAAGTTTTGAATTGTAAATTAAATGGATTTAGTTAGATTTTCCAAGTTTTTACTGCAAAGATTTTTTTAAATTTATTTATTTAAAAAATTTAATAAAAATGCAACATGTCCATTTGTATTTACTAATTAAATGGTTTCTATTTGCAAAATTCCATTAAAAATTTTTTATATTGTTATTTGAAAATGTATTTATTTTTTTATTTATTTACTTCTTAACCAACTATACAGTTTATTACAGGTAATATAACATTTAAAAAATACCAATAAATAACTTAAACAAGAACTTATTAATAAAACAGTGAAATTATTTTTTTTTAAATGTTATATGTATTTTAAACAGTGATAATTGTTTTATTTTTTTAATTCTTATTGGTAGATTATTATACATTTTTATTTCGTTATGAAGTATTGATATCATTCCAAAAGTACTTTTAATTTAAATTGTTTCTAGTAAATCTGTTTGTCTAGTATTATGCCCATGTAAGTTACTAATATTTTAAAGTATATTTAAATTTTTTTCTTTTAATTTTAGGGAATAAATAAATTATACATGTTTTTAATTTGTGTATATAATTAATTTTAAAATAATTATTTGGTTTGTACAAATTAATTGTTGGTTCAAGATTTGGTGATTTATAAATACATTTAATTAATTTTATTTTAAAATCTGTTTAAAAGTATTAATATTTTTAGTTTGCTGAACCCCACAAACTAACCAAAACTATAATAAATACTTTGTAGAAATTTTAAGGGTATATAATTCAATCTTAAACAAATATTCCTATTAAAGATGATAATTTGGCTCCTATTTTTCCTTTACATAAATGGTGGCATGGAATCTACTTTCCATCGAGTTCCGTAATATAAAGTGTAAATATATTCTATATTGAATGTAAATTCGCCACATATTTAATTCATGTTCACAGGTTATATTAAAAGTGAATTAAAATCACATTCACAAGTTATACCTATGAACAAATATTTAAGAATAAACTGTTCCTAAATTACTTACCTTCACAACTAGTTTACATATAACACATTTATTTTCGTCTTTACTTTTCCATTCTGTAAACCTTTCATCGAAGAATAATCTAAAATGATATTCATTAATAATGCATCAAGTTTCACAGAATCAAGAACGATACATTATCTTTTAAACAGCAAAAATTAACCAGATACAAACCTTTATGATCGGAAAAAAAATCCTTATCACATGCCTTTTCTCAACTTATTAAATTAATTCGTGCTTCAAATTCATCTTCCTCTTGTATCATTTATCATATTTTTGCTAAAAATTCCAAAAAATGTCGAACCATATGCGCTGAATGCTCACCAATACTGACATCACGCTCTCTTTTTTTAAAACAGAGCAGATCCCTTCAGCTTCATAGGTGTTTTGTTGGTGTTTTTGACACACCCTGTACGAGAGGAGGCCCTAGGCCATTTCTGGGGAGCCTCTGTAATAACAATTAATACTTGAGTAACGTTTTATTGGGGGGAAATTCACAGCAAAACCGAAAGAGGAAAATTTTTTCACTTAAAAAAAAATTTTTTTAAACTGGTTATTTTACCAGATAGGTAGTTTTAATTTATACTCGACTCACCGAAAATCAGTTTTTTCTCGTTTTACGCCCTGTATAATGTCAGTTTATTTTAGGCGCAAAATGACTCTGATCTATCATGAGCAAGCTCAATCACAAAACTCAGCTGTACCCATGGATACATTAGACTCTAAATACTCTCTTTAGGCGCCATTTTTATGTTCGAAAGTTTTAATTTGGGCCATTTTATTATATTAATATAAGTCCAAGTATCTTTATTTACATATACAATGAATGAGTAAAAAAATTAGATTAGCAAGTACCAAAAAAACCTGCAAAGTTGCCATTTTTATTGAATTTTTGCTTTTTTACACGTTTTTTAATCTTTTATGCATTGAGCGCATCATGAAATTTTTTAAAATAAAAGATCAAAAAATGTGTATAATGACAAAAATTTAATAAAATTAGCATTTGAAGGTTTTTTTGCTACTTGCCATTCTATATTTTTTACCAGTCCATTGAAGATGTAAATAAAAATACTTGGAATTATTATAAATATAATAAAACGTCCCAAATTGAAACTCTGAATTTTCACGAATATGATGAGCAAAAAAAGGCCGAATTTTACCCACCTCCTTTTAAAATTTATTATTTTGTGTTTTATATGTTCAATAAGTTTTGTCGTTTGATAAAAATAAGGCGATTTTATGGTTTGAAATACATTTTATAAATAAATTTATTCCCCCAGGGATTCCATCCCTAAAAAAGATTTCCTGAAGACTCAAAATATGCTTTCACGACTGCTTTTACCTTTCCGTTCGATGTAATATGAGGAAAGTCAAGGAAGCTAAATCTGGTGAATATGGTGGATGATGCAACAATTCATACTTTAATTCACTTATTTTTGCGAAACTTTTTTGAGCTGTGTAGAAGGGTACACCATCATCTCAAAATGTTTTTTTTTAATCTGTAAACCAGGTCCTTCCTTAAGAATTTTTACATTCACCTGGTTCCAGTAACAATAATAATCTTCCAAAACCACCATTTTTTATTTGTGCTACAATTTCTGGTGTTGATGCACTCTTTCGACGTTCTTCACGTGAATCGTCGTCAAAATTAATACGACCACGTTTTAATTCAGCAAAACATCTTTCTGCTGTTCTAACTGAAGATAAAGGGTCCTTAAGAATCGTTAATTAATTCGTTTTGGTGTTACACTTTCCAAAAAAAAATATCACTGCAAGATATTCAATTTTTTCCATTGTAAAACATACTGTGACAAGTCAACTTTGAACAGCTCCAATATATAATACTAGCATTTTTAAACAATTTAAAGAAAGAACCTGATGGCGCCATTTTGAATCAAACGAAAAAACTTATTGAACAACCAATTAATTTTACTCTATTTCCAAAAATTATGTAAATATCAAAATTTTAAAAATAATTTTTGCCATAAATTTAACTAAAATTCACATTATATGTAAAAGAGCTCTGAACTTTAAGTCCAAAGTCAAATATTCTTTAGTGTTACAAGAAAAAAAAACGTTAATAAAGATTTTAAAAATTAACACTAAAAGGCCAAATGATTGACCAAATTGAAAATACATTCAAGACAAATTTAAAATTATTTCTATAGGTATACAATTTGTATTTATTTAAACACTTAAAGATCCCATGGATTTGTAACCTAATGTTGTTTGTTTTGTTTTAAATTAGAAATTCACAAAACAATTTTGGTTTGGACAAATATCTAACAAATTGATAAAACTAAAAAATTCACAATATTTACCTTAATTTTTAACGTGGCAAACACCTTAAAAGCGCCTTGAAATATTTTTACAGTGATGGAAATAATGTAATATAAATACAAAAGTGGCTAAATTGAGCTACAAAACTTGATAACTCCAATATTATTAAAGACTGAGAAATATTTTTTTTAAGAAAAGTTATAAGGTGTCAAAATTGCAGCTTCCTATGCTCAAAATGAGAACTCACCACTTGACCATCCTCCCTATCTTCCTGACTCATCGCCCCGCAATTTTAACTCTAGAACTACAAACCGGGGTACCGGGGTAGATATCTACCCTAGGCAAGTTTTGTTAAATAAATAATAAGTAAAATCATAACTGTCGTTTTAAAAACTTTTAATATCCATTAAATTTACCTTTTTCTTCATATTTTCCATGAAAAAAAAAACAGAAATAGATTCTTAAAAAACCAATATTTTATGGCTATTTATTTGATTTTTCCATTGATCAAATTATCAATTGGTTTGAATTTTCAAAGTCCCAAATAAATAGCTTTTTTAGAAAAACATCATGATGGTATATTTTTTCTTAAAGCTTTATGTGTCCTCTTTGAAATCCCGTTGGAAATTTGAAAATCGGTTGTTTAGAAAAATAGTTATAAATTTTTGTTTGTTAAATGGCGGTTTGACTGTTTTTCAGTACGTACGGCGATTCAAATCAATTTTTGACCAACTAAATCTTGATAAAATTGAATTTGCTCTTCACCATTCTCTTGGGCATAAAAAAAACAAAAAATTGAGTACTCATAAGTTAAATTATCCTTTCAGAACGATTTTAAGAGCAAAAATCTCGTGGGGTAAATAGTTACCCCAGTTTGGAGTTTACAGGTAAGAAAAATGGATTTGTAGTTCTGGGGTTAAGTTTTTTGGCCATCTCCACTGAGAAAAATGATATATGTGTAATTATTATATGCTGTCGATGCGCTTTTAGTAATTACCCGGCATTTAAAAACGAAATTTGTATTAGTTTTAACTGCATCTAAATTCTGCTGCATTTCTTAGCACCATAACACATTTCTGGCAAAACTGTTTCTCTATCTTTCATAGAATTTAAAATACTCAGCTTTGTCATACTATTTGGCCACACTGTACTATTACAGAATTTCCAACAGATCCTATATTTGACCCCGACAAATAAATGTGTGGGTATGGATGCCACAACTCGGATCATGAAAAAAATGAATACATTTTTAGGAAAAGCAGTGAAAACTTTTCTCGTTACAATTAGAAATACAGGAACAAACATGGACGCACTTATAGTGGCTGTAGTTCCGACCTAAACTGTTTCATATCAGTAAATAATAAAAGAATACATTACAAAAGTTATGCTTCAGAAAATTGGGATTAAAATCACTTTATGTTAGGAATATATTGTTAAGGCATGTCTAATGCAATACATTTACTTAGGGTTCCATAGCAAATACAAACAAATCTGTTTACAAAATTTTATTCAAGAAAAAAGCTGTCAAAACTTAAAGTACTTGAAGTAAAATTTTACTTCAAGTACTTTTCTGTACTTGAAGAATATTTTTCGAGTATGTTTTATTAGAAAGTACTTGTACTTGATTAATTTGTATCAAAATACTTAAACTTTTACTTGACTAGACCAAATGAAGTATTTTTCTAAGTACTTGAAGTATTACGATTTACTTAAAGTAAAAAAAGTACTTTAAGTAAATTAGAAGTACTTAAAGCAAAAAAAAATCAATCGAGTACGCCAATTTATTTACGTTAGATAATCGCGCATAAAACAAGAAGATCGTCCGACCTTTGCTGACTCATATAATACTCTGATACATTTCTTAATTAAATTGTTAACGGCATCAAAAATGGTAAATTTACAATTATTTTTAAATAATTTTAATGTTATAGGTACTTTAAGAACAAACATCAAAAAATTGTATAAATACTAGTTTAAAAATTTTTGAAAAATATTTTTTATTTGATTCAAACACCACTTAAAGATACTGGTATTTAAAATTTCATTTCACAATCATTATTTCGCCACTTTCTTCTCTTTAAGCTCTTATACCAGCTTTATTATTTTTTTAAATTCTAAATCAACTTGTTTTAATTAATACTTATAATACTTTAAGGTTTATGACTTAAGGGTACGTGCGTTAGTTTAACATATGTTTGTTGTTAGAGAAAAAAGAAAAATGATGATTTATTAAAAGGGTAAATCTGCAGAAAATGTTGGGTTAATCACTAGTTTTGGGGTCATAAGGTTTTAAAATATAAAATAAAAAATGAATTTGGATCAAATTAAAAAAATTATATTTGACCTCCAAACCCAAAAAATTTTCCAACAAAATAACAAAACATACATCACAATAACAAACTTTACAGGTAAGGTAAATCATTAAATTATCAAAGTATACATTTCCTTTTGCACTAATACATTTAAGGATTCATTTAACTTGATGTTATTAAAAAAAAATGCTAGTTAAGTAAAACTACTTTTACTTCCAGTACTTTTATTTACTTCAGTTACTTTGGTTTACTTCAAGTACTTTGTTTTTCTTCAAGTATTTTTTGAATTTACTTGAAAAAGCAAGTACATTTTAACAAGTACTTTTACTTGTACTTGAAGTAATTTTTAAAAAATCATAACTTGGTACTTGTATTTAAGGTATAATTTACATTTTTTTCTAGAATATTGTTATAATCTACAAATTAACATGTTATTTAATAAATAAATAAATGTAAAGTAAATTAATCTTATTGGTTAATTTTTTAATGAAACTCATTCTTTTCTCAATATGTTTCAATAAAATAGGTTTCATATTTATTTTATTGAATAGCAACATCAAAATTCACTAAATTTATTTTTTTTTATTAAATTAATTCTACCGTTACTACAAATATTCATGATACAAAAAAATACACAAGATGGCTAGATCACTTTTTCTTTTAATATAAGAAAAGGGTCATTTTTTACTTACCGGGCCCACGGCCGATTTTAGTAAAATTTTGTATACAGGGGTTTTTTGGGGCGCTGATAACGAATCTGAAGTCAAATTTTGTCGGACTCTGCTAGTTTTTTGGGTTATAACACCCCACTCGAACCTAACCTTCAAAACTTTCCTAAAATTCCTCCTTATTAAAACTGATTACTCCCAAAATTGAAGATTTTATGGAAATACACTTATTATTTTATAAGATAAATTTAATTTCACCTTCGTTTAACAAATATTTTTAATAAAAAAAGCACAACAAGCACTTCCCAAAAATATTATTTTTACTTTTATAAATGTCAACAAAATCGTCTAGAGATTTTAGACTGTTTTACGTTGGTATGCCAGGAACCCACAAACAATAAATTTGAATAATTTTGATTTTTCGCGATTTAAATTTAAAAAGTAAGCATATTCAATTGTTTCATGGGTCCTTGGTGTACCAACATAAAATTGTATAAAATTCCTAGACAATTTTGTTGTCATTTATTAAAGTAAAAATATAATTTTTTGGGAAGCGCTTGTTGTGCTTTTTTATCAAAAATAATTGTCAAATAAAGGTAAAATTAAATTAATCGTATAAAATAATAAGTGTATAACTATAAAATCTTCCATTTTGGGTGTAATCAATTTTAAGGAGGAATTTTAGGAGTTTATGCAAATTTGAGGTTAGGTTTGAGTGGGGCATTGTAACTCAAAAACTAGCAGATTCCGACAAAATTTGACTTCAGATTCTTGATCAGCGCCCCAAAAAACCTGTGTATACAAAATTTTAATAACATCAGCTATGGGCCCAGTAAATAAAAAATTACCAAGAAAAGCCACCATTGTGAAACTGATTTGTTCTCTGTTAACCCTGTTGACACCAGAAGACAAATAGGACACAAAAAAATTCTATAGAACCCCAAAACTTAAAATATTTATTAATTTTCCCATCATAAAGTCATTGTTAAAATAAGAAACACTAAATATCAACCACAAAAATAAGAAAAAAAAAGAACTTACTTGCCAGAGTTGACTTGTCTAACATGAGTAAAGATGTTAATAACATCCCGCACCCTCCTGGGTGCCTCCTCGATTTTTGACGCCAAGCACACGCACGCCATGGCAGTGTGCTCGACCGGGTGACGAACCAGACTTTTTGAGTAATAGAATCGTTGGAGCAGAACTTGCCCAGTTGCCATAGCTACCTACAAAAAGGCGGCCAGAATGTGTGTTAATACATGTTCGAGGGAAGGGTGTGGTATGATAACATGTATGTACTATGCTGATTTTAAAATGTGACAGATGACTGTACAAACAAATGAACAAATGTCTCTGTCAAACTCAAGGGTTGCTAAGGGCAACAGAGAATGATCAACAAAGTTAGTGCATTTGTTTTTACTGACATCATTCTAAGTTAAAATCAACATAGAACAGGTAAAAAAAATATATAAAATAATAGTTAAGATTATGATATCAACAAAGTGGGTTGTTTAACCAAAATAGCTTAAAAGACATTTTTTTAAAAGAAATTTTAATTGTTAAAAAGGCCTTACTAGAGAAAGCTAGATGGCATATCTGCTTACAATACGCTTCCTACGCATTTTAGATGGGACTTTTGAACCAACGTCACTGCTGTCACAATCTAAACCTCACATATATTCACAATACATCGGGTTGCCTGTTTAGACTGTGATTATATTTGTTTTACTTATTGCTTAACATAAAAACATAATTAATAAAATTTATAAACTGATAAAACAGATATCTGTTCTTTTTAAAAATAAAGCTGAACCAAGAGAAATGCGTCACACAAAAGCTATTTTAAGCATGGTGTATGTGTCTGTTCAATGTGTGTAGACTTCGCACAAAAAAAACTAAAATATGCAAAAACTATAGCCTGAATAAAACAAGGATCTAACCTGTGGCAATTTCAGTAAAATTCCAGCAGTCTGAATCAATTCACAACCGTAAATACGCAAATCCGTTTCAGCTTCGACACTCAATCCGTCATTTTGGGACGGCGTGTTTATTAGCTTTTCCTCGGGTAAAAGCTGGTTTTTCAACGTTAGCAACACATTGCCGTATGGCTTCACATTATTCTTCGTCGAATTGGACTCTTTTTTGTCCTCTTTCGACCCCATTTTGGCGAAAAAAAGGTGGAAATTTTTCGCTAAAACGCTAAAGAAACGTTTCGAAACACACACGCACAACAAGATGGACGAAAGAAATAAAATGACAGAAGACAGAAATGAATGACGTTTGAAAAAGGAGGGGGAAGTTGTTTGTTACTCAATTCAAAGAGGGCGCCCGTTAAAGTCTCCAAATTAAAAAATAATAATAATTTAAAATGACTGTATAAAAGTGGTTAGATGAAAAACAACAGATTTACTTATTCGTATCATTTTAGTAATACCAACGGCTTATTTTTAATTAATATTATGGAAACACTAAAAAGGTTTTGGAGTATTTAGTATCACAAATTTAAAAACGTCATTATTACGCCATCTTTTGTCTTTCTTAGAAGATATTTGTTATTTATTACAGGAAGCTTTTCAAATAATTTTACCTTTGAGCATATATCTACCTAGCGGCAATCTTGCCGCTCGGCAGTGCGAACAAGCATCGCAGTTTGTTTTTCTTGCTTCAGCGTGCTAATTGATCAATGGAGGAGAGCACGTAGAGCCCAGAGATATGGTCCCATATCTCTGATAGGGCCTCACAACACTCACAAATTTGAAAGAATTTTGATAGTGTTCTATATTACCGACCTAGTTCTTGTTTTTGTGCATAATTATGGAGGGTAGAGAGATAAAGGAGCATCATCTCTTATGACCGTTTGGCTTAAAAAATCGTCTCAAAATAGCACTAAAAAAAGAGGCGCTGGTTTAGCGAAGGGTATGGTGTAAACCAATGAGAACCAATGACCTTGACTACAACATAAGGTGAAGTTGAAAACAACGAGGTTATTGGTTTAAAAACGGTCCTAAAAAACATCAGCGTTATCTAAATTTAATAGAATTCGAGGGCCACTGTTTTAACACAGGGATGGTGATCCTTACCTTTACAATCCATATGCATGGCGTAAATAAAATACCATTTAATAATTAAGTCTTTTATCAACTGCTAAGAAATTAAAAACTACAAGAAGAAAGTTAAAACCTTTTATCTCTTTCATTTTTAGTAAGTCTAAAATTATCTCAAGGACGGGGCTCTAAAATATAATTTAAATATTAAACGAATTATTTTGACGTTGAGTCTAGTAATTTTTGTTTTTGAACATGTAAGCCAATACAAAAATGTTAGCTTGGACAAACTATACCTGTGTAATTCAATCGTAATAATATAAAGTGCCTGTGCGATCACCTTTCCACCGAATTAATTCATGCTTGTTTTTACCCAAAATTACATCCGATCTCGTGTCGCAATATTTCTTGGCGCCTTTTAAATCAAATTCTGAAACTCGGTCGGATAGAACACTACCTTATTTAAAAAGCTTTGAGTAAATACCTTCTAAAGACAGCCTTGCTGGTCGGCTGTGCCAATAACCGTGCGAGAGAAACAGGAATTGGTGTGCAGAGCTGGGATTCTGTAAAAATATAAGGAAAGGGAAAGTCAAAATAAGGATCACATGTCCTTGTTGCCCTTAAAGGTAATTCATAAGTTTGTCACTGTTTCGAAAGCGATAGAGAAAAGGAATGTCAAAAAATTTGCTTACAGAATCGAGTCCCAGGGTACATCCCTTCCTACTGATCAATTAGCAGGTTAGTAAGGGATTTTTCTTTATCTGTAATATGTTTCTTTGCACTGCCGGGAGGCAGTGCTGCTTCTAGTATATGCTCGAAGTTGAAAAACAAAAAATAACATGGGATTTTGAATATCTAATATTACAAATATTAAAACCGCATTGTTGCGCTATCTTCTGGATTATAAAAAAAGTATATACATTTAATGCACATTGCACCTGCAAAATCAGGTGATTCCCCCATTTATGTCAAAAGTGTGTGATTAAAATCAATAATTTATAAATTTAGTACTTTTCTGGGATTTTTGAACGTGAATAGTAGTGGTTTTATTGGTAAGACAATTTATCAACAATTCAATCTCTATTTTTAAACGTTACGTTATTACTATCTAAAATAAAAGAAGCGGTTTCCTGTTTTTGTCGGTTTTAAACCGTACTTATATCATCCCACCCGTATCCATCGCGAAAACTCTACAAATCGGCGAAAAAAAACGCTCGTGAACTAAATTTTCTAATAATAAAACGCTATATTTAGGTTCATACTCATATGCCGAATCTCTATGCTAAAAATACCTGAAATTTAGCAGTTTTGTTCACAATATCAGTTCCTCTAATACCTTGCGTGATAAAGTATCAAATCGCTAGAAACTCTCAAGTGCGCCATATATCAGTTAATTATAATAATTTATTGTGCCCGAAAATTATGATACTAAGTGCCTATTAAGATAAATACAATAATAAGGATATTAATTCATGTAATAATACCCAGTGTTAGCTTATTAGGAGTCTATTTTAAGGCATATAATAAAGTTCTTTGTTTTTTAAGTGCCAAATAATGGATGCCAACGTGGAAAAGGAAATGTGCAACAATTGGTAAGTCAAAGTTTCTTTATTTGCATATAATTCGTAATTTTGTTTGCATAAAAATATGTGCTGTCCTTGATAGAACTGATATTAACCCATGTAAAGTTAACCTCTGCGTCTTTTCAAACTAGAAAAGTACTTAAAAGTGTTTTTATTGTTTACTTCCTTAAACAGAGTAAGTTTATCTCGTTCAGTTTGAATCTGATGAGAATCCATCCACCTGAAATCGACGAAATAATCGCTTATGATTAAGTTTTCGATTGGATGCAAGAATGTAAAGGTCATTTTGGTTCTGATTTTGGTTGACAGAGTAACAAATGGGTACGTTATTGTCTACCAGTGGCATACCTATTGGTATCTTATAAAGTTTAACCTCTTATTTATCTAAAGACCTCGAAGTGCCAAATATTAAAATGAGCTGCAAACATCTTCAGTCAGTCCTTTATTTCAAGTGATTTGGACTTGAATTCCATAGAAAATGGGTTTTTAATAATTCTATCATTTTAATAAAATTAAAAAACTGGGTTTTCTAGCCTCCCAATTTTTTTTGCGACAATATATTTACAAATTTCTATGAACACTTAAAAAAAAGTGTAGTTTGAAATCTGTACATTATCTTCCACAGCATGTGATTCTATTAACCATCAACTGTCAATAGTTTACACCGTGAGGATCCATTAGATCTGTGACGATTTTCAATACACAAGTGTTTCCACCACATTTTACTTTTTTTTAATTTAATGTAGGTTAACCAATAGTACCAAATGAGAGTTAACTATCATCAAATTTTGAACGTTGAACATTGTTAGGACAGTTAACATACCGGTTTATTTTCGCGAGAAGCGGTAACGTAGGGAAGGTGTTCTGACGTCAGTATCTACGTCATTACTTTCTACCCAGTATCTACCGCTATCGCCACTAGTCAGGAGGGGCGTTAATAATGGTTATTTCAAGTTTGAATTTAAAATAATGGATTCGTGACTTTTCTATTGTTTTGGTTCTTGTGATGTTTTTTTTGCTATGGTTTAACAACTATTTAGATTGCAGATTTTTTGGTTTATTAGTTAATTTTTAAATAGATGAATTAGTGCAATTATATTTTAATCATAAAGGAAAAATTTACTTATTATAGTTGACTTGGAAACAGCTAAAATCTTATTAAATGAAAAATTTGGTTTATATATTATCTTTTCGACTTATTTCTTAACTCTCCAAAGACCTTACATTTAAATTTAAACTTAAAATTGTTTTAAACGATTAGTATGTAAGTTGACATAGGTAAACCGTTTCGTTTTTGCGAGGATAGGCGGGTTAAACACGGTTAGAATGGTGGGGGAAAGAACTGCTATCAACCATTTGTTAAAAACGGTAAGTCGCGAAAAAATCCTTTATATGATCAGAACATTACCTTTTTTTATTTTAATATACAGAATGTAAAAAGTATGATGCCCACGATTTTAATGGGCGATAGTGGAGCTCAAAACTGGTCAAAAGGTTCATATGACATATCATATATGTCAAACCTTGACAGATTTTTGTCTAAACGATATCAAAGTTACAAACTTTGGTAGCAATTATTTCTGAAAAGCTTAACAATTGGCCACTGTCGTCTTAATCGCTCATCGGTAGATTCGAGGGTAGATTCATTTGCGAATACGTTTTAAATGTTTTAGTATACAAAAAAAAATGTTTTCCCCAGTTAAAAATTTAAAAAACAATTGAGAACAGCGCTAAGCGTAGCGTGGAGTTCCTCAAGTAAGCCCTTGTGCAATCGGGAATATGCCGATATGTTATTTATTTACGGCGAGTCAAACCAAAATGCTAATCTAGCAGCTCAAATTTGTGTGAAATATTTCCACAGAGGTATAAATTACCAAGAAGTTTTGGAAACGGGATGTGTGCAACTGAGAAATCCTGGGAGGTACATAACTGTGGATGAAAAGAAAAGAATTTTGGAAATTGCTGAAGAAAATCCTGGTATTAGTACGAAGTCATTAGGTCGCGAAATAAACGCTCACAGCTGTTTCTTTTTTTATAATTAGAGACTTTCTATTCTTCAAGCAAAATAAAAAAGTGCTGTTTGAAAACATAATAATTTGTGTTCTTAAAATGGATATTCAGCTTAATTTTGTGGCAAGTACAATTATTTTTTAATTACAAATATAAACCAGGAAAGAAAAAAACGTAATTTTTGCGCAGGGAAGGCTGGTACATAAGAGCTCCGGAGCTGCATTCCGCCAAAAAAAAATCAGAAAATAGGCCATCAGAATTTATTGTCTTTTACTTAAATTTATTTCCAAAGTAAATATTAAAATAAAGTGTAAGAAGTAATTTTAATGTAAATAAACATCTCTTTCAAAAAGTGTAAATAGGTAAAACCTCGCAAAAATCGTTCGACGTTAGACTCGATATGATGAAGCGGTGTTGCCTAATTTTTTAAACTTTAAAAAGCTATTTTTCGAAAACAGTTACAGAAACAGCGTGTTTACACAAAAGAAAATCATATTTGATCTACCCTAGTTGAGAGTTTTCTAGTTTAAGTAGCAAATTTTAATGCCCATTTAAATACGCGTGACGTCATTTAGTCCTCGAACTAAAAATTCGATGGGATAGAAATTTTCCGAGATAAACGTACTCGATATAAAAACAATACACTGGGGGATCCCCTCCATTACGCCGACGCGTGCGTGTATTGTGACGAAGTGATTCGAAGAAATTAAGCAGGATTGTAATCGTAGCAATTTATGAGATTTCTTTTTTAAGTAATCTGTCTTATTTGGGTTTTTTTTGCTGATATTATTGAATTTAATAAACTAGAATTTGTGTACTACATTAAAACCAACTGGAACTAAAATTATTAACGCCTTAAAAGAGCAAAATAGCCATTTTGTGTTTTTTCCTGCATAATCTTAAAGAACTGATTAAAAACAATGAGCTTCGCGTCGTGTCGCATTGGGTGTGGTACGTGCGGTAGCGACATTCTGACAAGATATGACCTAAACTAGGTAAATACCTTACTATAAGGATAGCCACAAGTTGTAGCCAACGAGGTTACAAAAGAACTAGAGGGAACGCAGGCTCTGAAAAACGGCAGTCCGAGGTGATTTTAGTTGTGTTTTCGTTTATTTTTTATATATGTGAGAAGTTTTTGGTGTGGTTTAAAGACATTTTATAATTTTGAACAATAATAAAGAAGTGTTTAGTTCCAGGTTGTAAAAATTTGGTAGGTAGAAGGAGAATTTGGATGGAAAAACATTTCACAGGTGTGTATTCAACAATAATTTAATTTAACTATGATTCATGTTGTTTAAAATAAGAATATGCTTTTAATTTAAATCGTTTATCTGTTAATAGATTAAACATATAAGTTGGGTTACAAAGAGAAAAATAAGCGCCTACAGTACATTCAACCTTTTCCTATATATTTGTGTTGACAATTTGGTAATTGTCTAGAAAGTGGCCGCAACTCTGATTTTGACCAAATTTGGTATACGGGGGTTTTTTTGGGCGCTGATCACGAATATGAAATATGGCGGAAACGTTTCGTTTTCGAGATATCCATCATCAAAGTTGAAAATCAAACTAACCTCATTTACACTATTGCTCCTTCTTTTTGTACAGAATTCTTGGTTTTTACACTAAATTGGAACACAAAAGTTAATAAACACCTTTTAAAAACTTCTTTTTTATATTTATTTTATACCTATTTTTAATTTAATTGTAAAAATTCACTTTTAAACGTTGCAACCAGGTATGACAATATATACAACATGGCCGCCCCGTTTGAAAGTGATACTTGGCATTTAATGAAGAAAAAGGTGTAAAAATAAACAAAAAAAGATTTTTTAAAAGGTGTTTATAAAATATTGGTGCCACTTTAGTGTAAACATCAAAATTGTCTACAAAAAAGAAAGGGAAATTATAGTCAAATGAGGTTAGTTTGACTTTCAAGTTTGATGATGAGATATCTGAAACAAACGTTTCCGCAAAGGTTTTCATATTCAGATCAGCAGCCCCAAAACCCCGTATGCCAAATTTGGTCAAAATCGGAGTTCGGCCACTTTCTAGACAATTACCGAAAAATTTGAATAAATAGCAAAATTAATGCAGATTAATAAGGGTAAACTGAATTAGAAATCACTCAGTAATGAAATCTAAATTAAAATTTAGGTTGACTTTGTTTTGGTAGTAGCACCTGGTAGCTCAAATTAATTAGTTTTAAGTTAATTTATTTTCATAATGCCAGCTTATTTTTTTTTTTGTTTCTGTTCTTATCTCTTTAAAAAATTCTTAGATAAACCTGATCCTTTCAACAGACTAAAATGTATTCTGCTAATAACCAATTAGAAAAAAAAATCTCTTTGACTTCGATATAACAAATTACGTGTAACATATCACAATTCTAATGGTAATTTGGTTTTATTTTGGTATGCCAGTTTTATAACCAATCTTACGAGATGCTTATGATTATTGCTTTTTTGGTTTGAAGAATAAAATTAAATTAATACTTTTTGTTTAACAGAATACCCAAAAATGAGACCAGAAGATCAGCATGGTTAGAGGCAATGGGACTTACAAACTTAGCAGTTAGCAGACAAGCTGTTGTTTGTTCCGATCATTTTTCTGAGGACTGTTTTGACAGAACATCCATATGTTCGGCTAAGAGGGAATATTATCCCCAATCTATTTATTGATAAAATTGTCTATAATTATAGTATGGACTTCCAGGCTATGAGGGTCAGATAACATGCCGTATAAAAAGTAATCAGATTTTTGTTGTTTTGTTAAATTTTTGGAAAAAAACTTAAATAAGATTTTAACGTTTCGTCTTCAAGGTCCTATCATCAAATGTTTTTATAAAAAGAGAATTTTTTATTACACATTTTAAAACATTATGCCCTAAATTAAAACTAATAAAAAATGTCTTTGGTTAATTATAAATAGAATAAATTTAATTGATTATTTTTAAAAACTACAGGGATGTAATAATTTTCTCAACGGCATTTTATCAAGCTTTTAATAACCTGAAACTTTGCTCATTTTATTCTTTTTGTTTTTTTATATACACTGTATAATTTATAATAAATACTGTTAAATAAATTAATAAAACATTAGAATGTCTTTTATTTGGTTAAATTATTATCTAATAAAAACATCTTTTGTATTTGTTTTACTTTTATATTAAAGATAATGAAAAACTTTATAATTTTTTTAAGCAAGGAAAACAATGACTTTTTTAAGAGAAAATTTGTAGAATTTTGTAAAATATTTTTTTTTAATAACATTTTTGAATTGTCTGTGTAGAAATAACAAACTGCATACAATTTTAACAGGAATTTTTGAAGGCAAAATTTGTATGCTGTTTGTACAAGTCATGTTGCATTTATTTAATTAAAAAAAAAATCGCAAAAATTTTCTATGAAAAATGGCACTGTTTCTTTCAAGCTTCATTTTTTCTAACTTGACTTTTTTTTTCTTTAACTTTTTCAAAGACCAGTTAAGGACTTCTTTTCATTAAATTAGTTAAAATACATCAAGCCTTTTCCCTTCTATGGATGAATTCGGTTCGTATATGGTTGACTACAAAACAAAAAATTTTTTTTTGAAAATGCCTTAATTTTTTTAATAATATGCCGAAGCGCTCCTTGGATGGTATCTTATCTTGCACAAAGATTTTATTTGGCTATATTTCAATTCTTTCTTGCTTATTTTCAGTGATATGGGGGATACCCTTGTGGATACTCTGATGATATGTTTACTATTTTATAAAATTTTAATAATATTTTTTTACCAAAATAACAAACTGTTTAACTTATTTTATAAAATAGGTAGTTTCTTTAGTTTTTCATTTTATATCATAACTTAACGATCAGTTAGGTATTTATATACATATTTGCAAAATTTATACCATTTTTACAATATATAAATATATATTTATCCCAAACACTTCTAATTTATTTTTGTAGTCGTTTATAGTACACCTATAAAGGATTGCAAAAATAACACAAAAGTGCTGAATACGCCTCTGTCGAGTCAGCCATATTGGAGTCTCTTTGTTTACTCCAAAGTTTTAACGTGTGTAACATTGGGTGCGTTCTCTCTAGTTCCTTTTCTAACCTCGTTGGTTGTAGCGCAGTTAAGAAACTTGCTTACTCTAGACAGTATTGATTTTATTTCAATTTTTTTTTCTTGTCATTTTAGTTGATAATGTATGCAAGTTAAATAATTTTATCTCGTATTATCTACATTGTTCCCAATAAGACAATGATCGTTAAAAAAATCTTTTGGTTAACAACTGCGACAAATACAATTATATCGATTATAGATTCTTTTTAATTCTAACGAAATAGAGCACATTCTCAATAACACTAAAATCATGGACTTCCATTGTCTTTATTTGTCATTTGTTACACAACGTTTCGGTTAGTGATGTATCTTCAACCGTTTTTAAGTGATAACTAAAATCTATTCTTAAAAGCTATGACTTGTATACAATCCCTTGTATGTATTTAGCAGCCTAGTATCAATATTCCGAATATCTGACAGCCGTTGCTGAACCGTGAAAAGTCGGTCAAGCTTCGGTGAACAAGGGATAGTATATAAGTCGCTGCTTTGAAGAATAGTTTTTAGTTATCACTTGAAAATGGTTGGAGATATATTACTAACCGAAACGTTGTGTCATAACAAATAAAGACAAGGGAAGTCCAAGATTTTAGTTATATTGAAACCATGACTTTGTCTGACACTTTTAAGAAAACAGAGCCCATTCTGTTAGACAATATTTTTTTAAAGAAGTGAATAAATATATGTAAGAAATTATGTAAAGTAAACAAACATTTTGTGTCAATTATTAAATAGTAATCCGTGTTATCTAAATTAAATTAGATTTATGATAAATTACATAAAAAAATGTGAATTCGCAACCGATCTCTAATAGTCCTAATGTATATTTAATATTTCTTTTCCAAAGCAAAAAAGAAATACCTCAGCCGAACTATGTAATGCACACGATGCATTGCGCAAGAAATATAACGTTATGCAAGGTTTGCAATGAACCAATACCCAAACTTGAGTACGAAACTCACAGGGAAAAATGTAAACCCAGGAAGCCGAAGCTGCCTAGTCCTCCACCTACGGCCATCGAGAAGAGTAGCTATTTTCAGCAGAGGAAGGTAAGTTCTAGAGTGAAAAATGTACAGGGTGTGTGTATGGAGTCTGGTGAATTTTTAGTCTTATAGCGTATCGCGTCTCGATAGCGTAAAATGTCATTGCGGCCAAAAAGGTCCTATACAGTTTTTTTGATATTGGCAGGAAGCGAAGTGTATGTAGTTGAATGTAAGCCTAACGACTTTCGGGCTTAACCAAACATATTTCGAATTTGACGTAACAAGAAGAAAAACTTACTCGTTTCTTGCCGTGTGCCGTTTGTTTCTGTCTTTTCCGGAAGTTTTTTAATGATTTGCGAGTTTTAAAAAGAAAAAAGTAATCAGGGAGTTTAGTGTCTTTAGTGTCTGTGTAGTCTTCTGTGATTGTAAATGGAGAAAATGGCTATAAAGCCTTTAAGTAAATAAAGTATATCTGGAAAAGCCCTAGGCTCGTAAGTTTGTCAGGTGATTTTTTTTCGAAACTCGCTAGTTTTTGAGTTATGATGCCTCACTTACATAACCTCAAAACTAAATAAACATTTTTAAAATTTTCACCTAGAAGATTTAACCAGAAGTTATTCTGACATTTTGTAATGTTATCCAACAGTCATTTACAGGTTTATACAGTGTGTCCCAAATTGGTGGGGAATGTATGGGGATCTTGGAAACCACGATAGATAGAAAATCGGTTAAATGGGGAAAGTTTTGGACAATTATGTTAGTAAGCTAATCCCGTTTACTACATGGTTTTATCTACTCAGGTTTTTGAGAAATTTTGAAAAAACCTGAAACATGCATTTTCGAAAATCGGCCATATTTTTTTTATACGTTAAAATTTTTCAAATCTGTAAAAACTTCTTCAAAGCAACTTTTTTTGTAGAATATGACCAAGTAGTCAATTTTTATTTTCTACGTTTCGGGTTTTTAGAATCATCATCAACTTTACTTTTTCATATGGGCGCCATATTGGATTTTTACGCAGCCAAATAGTGCTTTTTATTCTGATTTTAACAATGTATAACATGTTATAGTTTAGGAGTTTATAACCTCATTTATTTCAAAAAACAAATATTTTCCCAGTTGGCCTTGATTACGGCGAATGTCATCTAGCGTCATTGGCAGCAGAAGAAATGTTAATATAGCTGCGCAAACGTATTTCGACAATTTTCCTGAAAGGCAGCATCCTAAACTAACATATTTTCGAAAACTGGTTACAAATTTGCTTGAATTCGGAAGTTTTAAAAACCACGACCTAAGAAGTACGTTGAAGAAAATCGACAACGAGATGCTGCAGTTAACCAACATTTTAAAGAAAATCCAACATCTTCAGCCAGGGATGTTGATAGAGAATTTTATATACCTAAGTCAACCATTCATAGGGAAGTTAGGACCATTTAAAAAAATATATCGTTAATATGTTGAGAGAAATGGACAACATTTTGAATTTTAAGTCGTTATTTTACATCTTCATTTTAGTGGGAATCTTAGTTTAGCCACTTTTCATTGTGTTTGTTTTCACTTGTTTCAATTAACTTGTTACGTGTAGTTTTGTTGTAACACGGTGTTAACGTTATAGCTATGTTCGCGAACCCATTTCTGTAAAATGTCTGTTTAGCTTATCTATTTTGCCAATTACTAATATTTTATTGTTTACAAAAAAATGACGTTCGCCGGAATCAAGGCCAACTGAGAAAATATTTGTTTTTTGAAATAAATAAGGTTATAAACTCTTAAATTATAACATGTTATACATTGTTGAAATCAGAATAAAAAGCACTATTTGGCTGCACAAAAATCAAATATGGCGTCCATATGAAAAAATAAAGTTAATAATGATTCTAAAAACCCGAAACGTAGAAAATAAAAATTGACTTCTCAGTCATATTCTACAAAAAAAGTTTTTTTAAAGAAGTTTTTAGAGATTTGAAAAATTTTCACTTATAAAAAAAATATGGCCGATTTTCGAAAATGCATGTTTCAGGTTTTTTCAAAATTTCTCAAAAACCTGAATAGATAAAACCATGTAGTAAACGGGATTAGCTTACTTACATAATTGTCCAAAACTTTCCCCATTTAACCGATGTTGTATCTATCGTGGTTTCCAAGATCCCCATACATTCCCCACCAATTTGGGACACACTGTATATATTTATTAACAAAAAATAAATAAATTTTATAAATAATCATAACACTTCTCCCACGGTTTTCAAGAATGATTTTACGCAGCCGTCGGATGTTGTTTTTATCGCGCACCGTACCAGTCTTCATCCTAAACGACCGTAACGACATTTTACGTTATCAAGTGTGACTTTCGAATATACAGGGTGTCATAAAAAAGTTTTGATTTTTTCTTTTTTGAAGGGTCGAGGGATTCCGTCTCTTTCAAAATTTTCAGCATGTATTGAAGAAACATTATTAGTGAAAATAAATAAAATATGTTTTTTTATTTTGAAATTTGTAAAAAAAAATGTTTTGGCAGCGCCCCCAAAGACAAATCTAAGCTTAAAAAGTGAATTCCCTATTTGTATTTTTGCGTGTATAATTTTTTTTATCGTGAAATCTCAAATTTTGCAAAAATATCAGATTTTTTCTTGAAATTAGAGGCATCTAAAATATTTACATAGGAAAATTGTTGAGTGAAAAAAATTTAACTGGCTGTGGTTTTTAGAAAAACAGATAATTGCGAAATTTTGAATTTGAACATAAAAATTGATTAAGTTCACGAAAAAATACAAATAAAGGATTTACTTTTAAAACTTAGATTTTTCTTAGGCGCGCTGCAAAAAAATCAACTTAAAAAAATCCGCCATTTGCCTGTTAATTGCCTAAGTACCAGTCAACCAAGGAAGTTTAAAGGTGTATGGAAGCGCAATACTGTAGAACAAAATTGTCCAGGCGTGCAGGGCAGCGGGAATCGGGGGATTGGCCCCGCGGAGTTTGCGCAATGAATAGTAGGTCAGAGCCAGACTTCCATAATTCTTTGTTACTATCTATAAAGTTGACATCATCAAATGTCAAATTCAAGCATTCACTGTTTTTTTTTAATTTTTTGCACAAAATTGTTGGTTATTAAACGATACTACCATCGAATATTTAAAATTATTGTGTAATATTGGATTTTATATCATCTGATATAATATGGAAAGAATAGATGGCGCCACTTTACAGCCTTCTATTTAAATGGTCGATATTTTTGGGAGTTTTGTATTTTTACCAAAAATCTTTGTAAATAAATAAAAACACGATTTTAAAAAATAAATTTCAAACATTGTATGATAGTTTCATGTACTTATCACCAATTTTGTGATAAAAGAAGGGCAAGATAGTGTAAATGAGTTTAATCTAATCCTAAGATTGTGGTTGTACATTAAAAAGTAAAAATTTTTATAACTGCTTTTTAGGCATATACTTTTCACTAATAACAAGCGTTCATGAGACATAATAACAATGGTTAAAAATGTTTAGTAACCTTTGGTACCTAGGTATCCATTGTAACAGTAACCGTTAAATATTATGTGTCTACAGTATGTCGAGCTTAAAAAGTCGATAATGTAAGTTTAAAAAACCAAAAATATAATTTCTTTTTAAACAAATACAGAAAAAGCAAAAAGGAACTTTAACATAAAATTGTACTTTCTTTTATTCAATTAGAGTGACCTGTATATATTACAATTTGCCTGGTCTGCCCAGTAATTAATAATTTTGACCATTTAAAAGAATGTACTAAATTATTAAATGAAATAAAAGTACCTAAATGTAAACCTTATTTCTTTTTCCTAGTCCACAGAAATACACGAACATTGTGGAAATCATCTAAAAGATAGTTAAGATTGCCTTACTTTTCTCATTTTCTGCTAATTCCTTTGAAATTTTCATTTTCTATAATTCATAATTGATATATTATTATACCTAACGTTACGTCTTATAAGAAGCACCTAATTTAAATATAAGAAATACTTACCTAAAGTAAAAAAGGCCGGGTATGTTGCCCTTAGATTTGCAAGACAAAACCATACAACCTCTAGTCATTTTGTTACGATATTATAAGTAACAAACAATAAACACAAAATTATAGTCACAATTTAATTAACACTAATCACTAAAATAAGAAGGTTTTTATCAATCCAAAAAACTTCTGCAACCACAAAATATAATCACACAAACCAAAACAATCGAAACTAATACGGCTCCCATAAAAGTATAATGTGTCGCCTAACTACACACTGATTTTGCAGTGTGTAAGTAGGCAACACATTAAATTATTTCGTGGGATTTCGTTATTGCGCAAAATCGGCGGGGCCAACTCTGACAGTTATTTTCATACTGGGCTGGACATTTTTTGATCGAATGGGCTATAGCATTGGGCTTCCATACACCTTTAAACTTCCTTGCAGTCAACTACTAAAATCGATCGATAGTGAGCTAACCTTTGTTAAAACGTATTTTTTACACTTTATTATTTATATTTTAATACGTATTCTTCTACAAAGGCCATCGAAGACCAAAAAGCAGCAATTCGTCGTGAAAACTATTTGAAAAAACACGAGCACCTAGTGGACAACGGTTTTACAATGCGGGAAACTGTTAATAATGGATATGGCAACAGCTCAGCGCCCTCTAGAAGCATCGTGAGTCCCGCCAGAAACACTACCACTCCGTATACGTCTTATAGAAACACAACTCCCTCTAGAAGCTTATCCGCTAGCTCTAGCTACAATAAACTATATAGTAGTAGTACCAGCAATGTCAGCAGTCAGTCTAGCAACGCTAGTTACAGTAATAAATCTAGTAGCAATGTTAGCGATCAATCTAGCAACACCAGTAGCAATGTGAAGAGTGAGGTTAGCAATGGGGCTGTCAAGAAGCCCCCGCTAATACCAAGGCTTGATGATGTGCAAGGAGCTAGACCTAAGGGTTCCAAAGGTACATATTTATATGAATATTGTTATTAGGCACGTTTTGGGTAAACGATAAAAAGGGCATTAATCTTACCCTGAAGATGACACAGACCAAGATCGAAACGTAGGAATTTAATTAGCTTTTTATATTTTTTAGGTCTTTTAGCCTGTAGATATTGTGATCTGGAATTACCGAAATTAGAGCTGGAAGAACACGAGAATTATTGTGGTTCCAGAACGGATAAGTGCCTGGAATGTGGAGAATTGGTGATGTTTAAAAACAAACAGGTGCATTTGGATTCCAATCATGGATTTGTCAAGTTGAATGATGGTAAGTTCTGGCAAAGATAATTATATTTTTCACTATAGACGCGCAAAATGCTAAATTGTTGGAGCGGGCGTCCATAGAGAGAAAATACGTTTACGCGCTGCTATATAACACTGTTGCCAAAGCTATAACAAAGGTAACAGTAATTAGGAATCTAATAGTAAAATATTTTTTTAAATCGGTCCAGTATAGACGAGGCAATAAGGCACCCAACCTCGAATTTTTTGCACTAAGACGGATAGGAATGCGGTTTTTTGCATTCGCTTCTAAACATTTTTAGTAAAAAATGTACCTACTTTGTGACTTATACAAACCGAAAATTGCATTGTCTCAGCTAAAAATGCATTCAAGAAATGCATTTTTTTGAGACGGCTTTTGGAAGATTTAATAACTTTGTAAATATGAGTCAGAACTGGCTCAAATCGGGTTCTCGGGGAGTTTTCGAGGTCGCTGATTACGATTATGATGTTCAAATTTACCCACCCCCGACCTGGAGCTCGGGAACGCCGATAAACGTCATTTCCGTGGGACTCTCTCAAAATTCAAGTGAAGGACACCTGGCGAATACTCGCACCGGCACCGGAACCTGGACGCGGACCTCATCTCAAAAGAGAACCGAAAATCGTTATGGGGGTTTTTTGGGGCACTGAATCCGAATTTTACGGCGGAAACGACCCTTCGACCACCTGGTGCACCGTAACCTGGCCCTGAGCTTCATTTCTGTGGAAAATTTACATGGGGAAGGAGAAAAACTTGCGCCCGGGGGTTTTTTGGGTCGCTGAATTCAAATGTGGCATGAACGAACACCCCCGGACACCTGGTGCTGCGGAACCTGGACGTAGACGTCATCCTCGAGAATGTTCCTGACAAGATCGCCAAAAACAGCGCCCTAAAAACGCCCTTACATGATTTTCGGGCTGTTTTTGGCGATCTTGTCAGGAAAATTCTCGGGGATGACGTCCACGTCAGGTTCCGGAACGGTCGTGATTCCAATTGGCATGAAGCGAACACCCCGGGCCAGTTCACCTGCGTGACTTTGGAAAGTCCACGGAGTAACGTTCACTCAATACGTGACCATGTTCGTGCGCCGAAATATTCAGCCCCAAAAACCGCCTCTAAAGCCCCTAGAACCCGATTTGGACCAGTTCTGACTCATATTTACAAAGTTATTAAATTTTCCAAAAGCCGTCTCAAAAAAATGCATTTTTTAAATGCATTTTTGGCTGCAGCAATGCAATTTGCGGTTTGTATAAGTCACAAAGTAAGTACAACCTCAATCCGATCCGTCTTAGTGCAAAAAATTCCGAATTTTCGGAGCCTATTAAATTTAAACAAACAAACAATCAAATCTTTCCTTTTTTTAATATTAGTATTTTGTTTTTGTGACACAATGATATTTTTATTATTCAATAATATCTTTTCTAGGTTTAAATATTTTTTTTGTTAACTTTCAAGTATTTTCTTAGCAAACTGATTCTTTACATGCAGATAGCATTTAAATTTAACAGTGGTAACTCTCCCGGTAACGTATCGTATCTTGTATTCGTTGTGCCATGGGCTCTCACCACTCGAGACAACTCTACCAATGCACTCAAGCAGCGCCCCATTAACAGCTAAACAATATTCCAGCCGATCATAAAATTCATTTCTAACGTTGCTAAGTTGATATTGCGAAATTTGATTACATTTTAACGAAATAGCGTTTTGTAGCTGGTTTAGATTCTCAAATTTTACACTTTTTAAGGGCCCCACAGAAAAAAGTCATTTGGTGAAAGATCAGGTGACCTGGCTGGCCAAAGTATCCGGTACCGTGTATTTTTCGTTCACCCTCGTAACTAAACCTTTTTTTCTACAGTATTTGAAAATAGGTTGGGTGTGTAGTGTAAAAATTGAAAAAATTCGATGTGTTTTCTTTTCAAATAGATTTTATTTTTACATGACCTAGTAAAAAAAAACATTAAAATAATGAAGGTCAGCGACGATAATTGTAGAGTATGTAGCATCAAGGTCACGGCTAGCCTAGGGTCATGTTAATTTACAAGGCTTCGGGTTTATTTTTAAAATTACTTTTTATTTATACATTCCGTTTTCGCATGGAATTTAAAGAAAATTTATGTAGAGGGTATTTTAAAATATATCCTTTCAAAAATGTAAAGAAGATTTTCTTTATTCTCATCTACTTAGTAAAGGTTCTTGGTGTTTTAGTTTTTATGTTGGAAAGTTTTACCAAAATACATGAATGTAAATCGGTAACATCACCGGCCTTAATTTGGTCAACTCGTCTGTTCTACAGGCTCCTGCGATTCCGAAGCTAAGAACAATCTTGTGCAACAAATACATCTGATGCACTTGCAAAGAACTTTTGAATCTCCTCTCTTCTAAAAACAGTTGACTTTTTGGGAATGTATATACAGAGTGTTTGGCACATAAGTAGACATACGTAAATCTGAGATAGGTGGGGCCGTCCGCTATGCGGTCCACCCAGATATTTTGACCTGGGCCCTAAGATTTTTTTTTAGAATTTTTTTTTTCAAAATTTTCATTTTTCCGATTTCAAACTGAAATAACTTTTTGAAAAATTATGAAACTGACAACATTTTTATTTTATTTTAATCTAGACTAATACTAGAATCATAAGAATTTAATAATTGGGGCCCATGACAGTTACAAAGAAAAATACGGGCCCTCAAACCATAAAAGAGGTAAAACATAATTTCAATCCAACTTTGCATTGCATTAAAAAAAACTAAAAATGATCGAGTATTTCTAATTAGTCAAAAACATCTTTAATTTATGCCCTTTCGAACGATATGCAAAAACCACAATTTGCTTAAATACAGCAAGAGTTGTTTGTCAATTTTATCAATGTGGGCATTTTTTTACAAAATTCTACTTTTAATAAAGTTGACAAATAACTCTTGCTGTTTTTAAGCAAATTGTGGTTTTTGCATATTGTTCGAAACGACAAATTAAACATGTTTTTGAGTAGTTAGAAATACTCGATCATTTCTATTTTTTTTAATGCAATGCAAAGTTGGTTTGGAATTATTTTTTCCCTCTTTTTGTGGTTTGAGGGCCCGTATTGTTCTTTGTAGCTGCCATAGGCCCCACTTATTAAATTTATAAAATTCTAGTATTAGTCTAGAACAAGGGTCTCCAAACTTTCCAGCCTTAGGGCCATACTGATTACTCCAGTAAGTTCCGAGGGCCAAAACCATATTATCATTGTTGCCGGTGGTAAGAAGTGAAATAGTCCACTGATGAAAAAAAAAGTCCGAAAAAGTACACAATGTTTAAAAAAGGCTGCAAATCGGACTAAAGTCCGCAAAACGGCAACACTGCATATTATTAATTTTCCTGTCATTATCTGTAATTTCTAGATTAGTCGTAGAGTACGAGCCATGAGGAGTTACGTGACACGACATCTGGTGGACACAAGCGGAAATAGGTAGTACCTTCTATCGCTAACAGATGGCGCTAATAGCACGTACAGAATAATCTCGTTGGTTCGAGAAAGTTCTGGTGTCTTCCACTCACTTCTAGATGGCAGTAATTGGAATATATAAGAAGGCTAGTGGCTCAACCACAAGTCAGTTCCTATGACACTGTTGTTAAATAAAATATTGCATACCTCCTTAAAACGTGTTTGTGCGTGTTTAAGTTTAAGACATCTTTATAACAGTATTTTGATTTGAATTGTTGGTTTTGTGTGTGAATTAGTAGTATGGAAAAGAAGCGAAAAATTGATAGTGAATGCAGAAAATTCAAAGATCAGTGGAACATTCAGTATTTCGTAATTGAGTCCAGTAACAAGGCGCTATGTTTGATTTGCAATGAAAGCATAGCCGTTCTCAAAGAATATAACATTAAACGTCATTATGAAACAAAACATTTTCAAAATTACTCAAAATATACAGGAAATTTGCGGACAGAAAAATTCGAAGCTATTACAAAACTCAAAACTGAACAAGAGGCCTCAACTCGTGCCAGCTTTCGTGTGGCTCTTGAAATTGCAAAACGTGGAAAACCATTCACCGATGGAGAAATGATCAAAGAATGCATAATTGCAGTAGCCGAAGAAATGTGCCCTGAAAAGGTAAATTTATTAAAAACTGTCAGTATGTCAGCAAACACTGTGGCTCGAAGGGTAGAAAACATCGCTGAAAATATATCCTCTCAACTGTTCGACAAAAATGGACATTTTGAGTGGTTTTCTTTGGCCTTAGATGAGTCAACGGATGTGTCAGATACTGCTCAGGTGTTGATTTATATTCGAGGAGTAGATAAAAGCTATGAAGTGCACGAAGAACTTCTTGATATGTATAGTATTCATGGCACAACTACTGGTACAGATATTTCTAAAGGAGTTGAAATGGCCATTAATCAAAAGAACCTTCGATGGAAAAACTTGAAATGTATTACAACTGATGGAGGCAAAAACATGAGTGGGAAAGATAAAGGAGTGGTCGCTCTTGTGTCAAAGGCTGCAGAAAATGACGTAGATTCAAAACCATTAGTCTTACATTGTATCATTCATCAACAGTCTTTGTGCGAAAAATGTTTGGATATGTCTGACGTTCTGAAACCAGTCATATCAACTGTTAATTTTATCAGATCTTTTGGGCTGAATCACCGACAATTCCGACAATTTATTGAAGAGATTGGAGAAACTGACTTACCTTATCATACTGCCGTACGCTGGCTTAGTTGTGGGAAAGTCCTTCAGCGCTTTTTGAATTTCGAGCAGTGATCGAAATTTTTGAATGAAAAGAATCGCCCTCTTACTGAATTACAAAACAACGCATGGCTGTGGAAGTTAGCATTCTATGTTGATTTGACAAAACATGTGAACGAACTGAATTTGGGATTGCAAGAGAAACCAGCATCTTCCTGTTTATACACTAATATCAAATCATTCGGAAGAAATTGAGACTGTTTCAATCACAACTACGAAGTAAATGTTTTTCACATTTTAAAACATGTGAAATATTCAGCCACACTACTGAGACTGACTTTCCTATCGATTTTGCAATCGAAACTTTGAGTGCTTTGAAGATAAATTTTGATACTCGTTTCTCGGACTTTGATGCCATTGCGAATCAAATTAAGATATTTCAGAATCCTTTTGATACTGACATTGAAACCCTAGCCCCGGAACTTCAAATGGAAATGATTGATCTACAATGCAGTGATATAATTAAGAACAAATATCAAAACTCATCTTTGTTGGAATTTTATAAGAGTCTTCCACTGACACAATTTGATAATTTGCATAAATTTGCTCGTGGTCTGTTTTCTGTTTTCTGTTTTTGGTACTACTTATTTGTGTGAGAAAACCTTCTCCAAAATGAAGTACACAAAAAATGTTTACAGATCGAAATTAACTGATGAGCATCTTAAATCTCTTTTAATAATTGGTACAAGTAAAATTAATCCACAACTACAAACTATTTTCAGTGGAAAATCTCAATTACATAAATCTCATTAGTATTTCATATGTCATTATGTTTGTTATAAGTTATGTGATTATTTAAAATGTATAAAATGTTAGTTGGATTCATTTCAATAATTTGTTAGTTATTATATACTGAAGTTAAATTTTCTGCATATTATACATGTCTTTACTCATTACAATTCTGTGTTTCTTTATCCAACTTATCACAAAAACAATAACAATAAGCCTACAAGAATGTTATGAGTTAGCGGGGTTAGCCCATGACCATATCAATGTAGATGTGTATTTATGTATTTATTTGTGTTAAATGTTAAGTGTTTGTTTGTCACTTTGCAGTTCTAAATGTTCATTACACAACAAAAATGAGTGTTTTATGTGAGAAACCCCTTAGTTTTAAGATTGATTTGTTGTTATAAATAAAAAAAATACATATATACCTGATGAAGGCCCTTCCAGGCCATACGTCGTAATTGATATATATATATATATATATATATATATATATATATATATATATATATATATATATATATATATATATATATATAGGTATATATATTTTTTTTCGAAATTCGACTTAAAAAACAAAGCCTGTTAGATATTTAGAACACAACTGCTGCAATACAAAAAAATAATGTACGCGTCACACAAACATTTTTAAAAAAGAATACGTAGAAATTTTGGCACGAGTAACAATGCAAAGCTAGAACAACACCCACCGTCAAACATAGTAAATACTAGAAAAGATGAGTTGTTGAGGTGTAAAATAAATGTGGTCTAGCCTTTGATCCAAAAAAATTTGGTCGAGAATTTTGTGCATATCTACGTACTACCTATAATTTAAACGCCTTTAGTTGAATACACTTGTTGCTAAAAATATCTAAGGTGACTGATCACGATGTACGTGTCCAGACAAAGATAAACGTTGTGAAAGCATAAATTTATGTATGATTTTAAAATAGGCGGACAATAGAGCACAGTCTAGGTATAGGATCATCCAGCTGAGACTGAACAAGGGCATTTTTGGGGGTTTACATGTATTAAAAAAAAAATGCCATCTTGTATATTTTTTTCTGTAGAATGTGAACGATTACTTCAAAAAACGATTTCAGTTTAAAATAAAAACGCAAATATCTCAAAAACTAAAACAGCTACAAAAATTTTTATTAAACCAAAATTACGTAGTTTTATTAGATCTTTATTTTTGATTATACCGGGTGATGCGTCGCCGAGCGAAACATAGGAAATCCCATGTAAATTTTAAGGGTAAGATAACTTTTTGAAGAGATCAATCTGATAAATCCTCGTGCCAAGTATCAAAAAATTTAATAAGCGAATCTTGAATTATTCAATTAAATGTATTTGCAAAATTACCAAATTTTCGGATCAGGTAAAACCAAACAGGCACCAGTAAAATGAATATTGTCCCTAAAATGAGGAAAAGTGTTAATTAATCAGTGAGTTTCGGCATTTGAAAAAATATATGAATTATTCAATAGAAGAAAAAGTATCCATAATTAAGTGGCATTATGCGGGAAACAGTTTTAGAGCAGTATCTGAAATGTTTTCAGTTTATTTCCCCACCAAGCCCATTCCGTCCATTTCAACTATTAAACGCATTTTCAGTAAGTTGGAGTCAAAAGGTACCGTAATAAATAATTGTAAATGTTCAACTCAGGATATCGAAAATAGAGCCGAAGAAAGAGAGAACAGAGATCTTAATATTCTACTGAGTGTGGAGAAAATAAAATGGTTAGTACGAGGGTTCTTGGGCAAGAGGTAAATAAACATCATAAAACGGTATTGCGCAGTTTGAAAAAACACAAATACTATTCGTATAAATTCGAAAAACATCAAGAACTGTAGGAAGGAGATAAAGAGCGAAGAATGGCATTTTGTTTTGAAATGATGGTAAGAGCAAATAACGATAGGAATTTTTTAAGAAATATTTATTTTACCAATGAATGTATATTCACCCTCAACAATGAACCAAATGTTCAGAATTGCTGCCGGTATTGGAGCCAAGAAAATAAACATCGCTTTGTTAATACTCGGACACAATATCCCCAAAAAACGAAAGTATTCGTGGGTATTATCGGACACCATATCATTGGATCCTTTTTTATGGACAACCTGACAGCAGAAACCTATTTGGACTTATTTCAAAATCAAATTGGACCCGCCTTGGAAGAAGATGTTGGGGAAGATCAAATGATCTGGTACCAAATGGATGGTTAGACTTTTAAAACATTTCTTTTATTAGGCTATCTACTTTTAGACTTACAGTCAAATAATACAAGTAATAGCAACATAGAACATAGAGAAGTAGCACATTTTTTTTCAGTTGAATAAATGTTTAAACCTTAATTTAATTAAATTTTAAAATATTAAATAAATAGGTAAATACAATAATTTTAATAAAAAAGGCTTTAACCCTAGAAGAAGTAGATAGCTTAATAAAAAAATGTTTTAAAAGTTTAACGCTATATAAACTATTAAAAAAAAATGTAAGGGTGTTAAAAATATGAATAAAATTTTCTTAAGATCATCGTGAACGAGTAATTGTTTTTATAAATAATTAATATTATTATTTAATTCGATAAGAAAAATATTTTAACGATGAGCCAATATCCGTGCCACCATTTTTATCCCCCATTGCCTTGAGGTAAGTGTATTAGTTTGTTTCATTTAACAAATAGAACATTTTGAATCAATTTTTAGTTGTTGGTACTTGTACCAAAAAAAATATTTTATTAGCAAAATTTTTGGCCAAAATAACTTTTTTGTTTATATCTTTTTACGTCTTATTTTATTAAAAATGTGCATAAACCCTTTTTTATAGACCTTATTAAAAAGCAAATTTTTTTTTTAATTTATATTTTTTTTAGCTCTTCTAGTTTTTGAGATATTTGCATTTTTATTTTAAATTTTAATCGTTAATATCTTAAAAACTTAAAGTTACAAAAAATTTTATTAAACGAAAATTAAGTAGCTTTATTAGACCATTATAACAATTATATTAAACTTATTTTCTTTAAATTAATAGTTTTCGAGTCTTATAAAAAAACGATTTTACACAACTTTTCCTAGGTAAAAAAAATGCAATTTGAACCCGCTGAGGTCAGGAAGCAGTGAGGCTTTGAATTGACTATAGTTTATAGTAATATATGCGTATCTCTTATTGGCCAGCTTTTTTGCCGGGACCCCTCGGACTAGTACCATCTGTTCAATTTAATGCCTGAAAATTCCAATTATGTTCGCTGTCGCTATATTTATTTTAAATATCTTTACTTTAACCTTAATTTCGTTTTTTTTTTATTAGAACCAGGTCCCAGACCATCATGGGACTCCAGCACTCAACGCAGCGCTTCCTCTTCGAACGTGGACGCTTCACCTACTCGAAGACGCTTCCAAGCGTTCAGATTGTCCGATGTAGACTACGACCCCACTCCGTACTTACCAGCGGCGTACCAGCCGGGAGGGGGGCTCAAGAAGAACAAGGAGGGTGAGAGTTATAAGGAGATATCCAGGAGATTAGACTGTGAGTAGTCGTGTTTACAATTTATCGTTGAGAATTGATTGTAGGTGTTACAGTGTGACCAGTGAAGTCCGTATCATAGGAGATTTTTTTTGTTAATATGAGGATGGGATGAGCCATAGAGGGCGCTAGTTGCCGTCCAAAAATTGATGTTAAATCTCATACGCTGCGGACTCTACTGGTCAGTGTATATACAGGGTGTCCGGAAATGACGATGAAAAATTTTAATGTATGATTCTACATAAAAAAATATGAAAAAAAGTTCATAATAACATAGGTCCGGAAATGCTTCCAGAGGGAGCTACTGGTCCTTGAAGATGGTGTCATACAAGTGGTTTTTTATTTAAGTTATTAGTGACATAGAAATCTGAACACCCAGTTTAAATAATTTTATTTTAATAAAATTTTGTATAAGTACTTAATGAAACATAATAAGTAAATGATTAAAATATTGCATTGCTTTAAAGCCCTTTTACCTTTAATAATGTATGGATGCACCCCGATTTTTCATTCTCCAACGGTTAGGCATGCTTCTGATCAGGTGGTCAATGTCCTCCTGTGATATCTCATTCCAGGCAATCACCAACTCCCTCTCGAAATTTCTCCTAGAGTCTGGAAGGACGTTCAAATTGACCAATCTCCTACCCATCATATCCCCCCGCGTGTTCAATTGGCGATAAGTCGGGAGATCTTGGTGGCCATGATAACAATGTGACATCATTATGTTAAAAGAAGTCCATTTTAACTCTTGCAACATATGGTCGGGCATTATCTTGTTGGAAAGTTGGATTTGCCAGGGTTTCAAGATAGTAAAAGATAGGGTTCTAGAACTTTTGGATTAACGCTGGGGGAAAAGTTACCTCCGATGAAGGTTAGAGGTGACCTGGAACCATAAGCTATAGCACCCCAAACCAAACCCAACCCGTGTGATAAACAAGTCTTTTAACAAAAACTGTGGATTCCTCCTTTCACCACGTCGCCTTCTAACCCGGTTTGACCATCGTCATGCCTAAACAAAATCGAGACTCGTCACTAAAGACAATACTGTTTCATTCCTGATCCCAGAGTGACCGTTCTCTGCACCATTAAGGCGATTACGTCGGTGTTCTGGAGTTAAAGGGAGGACCCAGTGTGGTCGGTATGAAAACAGGCTCTTCTCATTCGTCGGTAAACAGTTCGCATCCAATAGGTCTTCCATGTTCTGCAAACCATTCATTTGCAATGGACCTGGTGGAAAACGGTCCATTACAGGCCAAAATCTTAGGCGGCGATCTTCACGGTCTGTTGTTCTATGGCGGCGTCCAGTGCCCCTTGTTCTTCGCGTACGGCCTTTCACAGTGTCTACACTTCCTTGCACTCTAACTGCAATTTCCCGAAAAGAAAGTCCAGCTTCCCGAAGTCCCACTATACGGCCCCTCTCAAACTCACTAAGTTGATAAAATCGTACAGGTCTCCGTACTTAGGCATCGTAACCAATCGTAAAGAATGTCAAGAACCAAAATCCGAATTTGGATCTTTACTGCGGCTGCAATATTCATTTTTAGATTGTTAGTGAATTTAAAAAAAAGCAGTATAAAAATCGAAATCTAGAGTGATAAGGCTGCAAATTCCATCAATTGTTATTTTCGAATATAAATAAATCCCAAATTGTTTTAAAAAATAAAACCATTTAAACTGGGTGTTCGGATTTCTGTCCTTAGTATAATATTTAAGCATCTTCTTATTTTTATTACCTAGCCTGTTTACTGTATTTACGCACTGTAGTCGTCCCTTTTAATCCGTTTATCTCGAAAACTGTCGACTATACGACTTTATACCAGGAACCTTTTTTACGTAAAAATGTTCAAAGAAAATTTTATTTAAAAGATAGTGAAAATACACCCCGGCGAAAAAAAATATGACCCTAAACAACTAACCACCCCTTTTTTTCCACGCCACGGGTTGCAATATGGGTTACCTGATATTTCAAAAAGTGCCCTTTTAAATCACTCTAACTTATCGTAGAAGTTAATTCCTGTATTGTAAGTAGATCCTAAAAAATTAAATAAAAACCACATTTATGACACCATCTTCAATGGCCAGTAGCTCCCTCTGGAAGCATTGCCGGACCTATGTTAATATGAACTTTTTTTCATATTTTTTTATGTAGAATCATACCTTAATATTTTTCATCGTCATTTCCGGACACCCTGTATGTATATATTTAATTTGAGGTAACAGGTTATTTTTTTGTTTTTCTCCCAATAGGTAAGACGGAGTATATTAGGAACCTTCTCCATGACTCGGCTAGCATAACTATACCCCTTAGGTCTAGTGGTACCGCTCCTAGGAACCATTTTAATCACAATAAAGGTTATTTTTGTGAATGTGTGCGCCATTTGCTTATTAGAAACGCGTGATTCAAAGTAAAGTGACTACAGACTGTCGCGATTCATAATAAGGTGAGAAATTTTGTGAAAGTGGGTGTCTAAATTAATCGTTTACCTTCTCTAAATTTGTATTAGATCACCTTGTGTAGTGAAATGATTGCGTAAAGGATACAGAACGAACTATCTCTCAACCTGCTTTCTACATGTATTATTACTGGTGAAACAAAGAGCGTTAAAAGCTCTTGTATGAGTTAAAACAATTTTGTGTGCATGCCCCAACTTTCGTCATGTTTTTCGGGCACTTTATTTTCAAGTATCTAATATATAATATATATATTTTAGTTTAATTCAAATTATTGTGTTTACATAATAAAATAATAATACAAATATTTTAATTAAAATATACAGGGTGTCCGGGAACAACATCAGAAAACTTAAGGTAGTGATTCTACAAAAAGAAATGCTAGTAAGTTATGTGATCTCGAAATCTCCACCATTACCAAGATACAGGGATGAAAAATATAATTTTTTTTTAATTTTTTGGCATATTTATTTTATTCTTTAACCGATTAAGTTGATATTTGGTATAAGAAACAATTTTGGTTGAGTTTACAATTTTAAGAACAAATTGGTTATTTTTTGTTCCGCTAGACGGCACCCAACTAGTTCGGATTTGTTTCCTCCTTGAGGACCATCATGGCACTTCAGCCATCGTCGTAACTGAACACAATTTTGGGCTTCGGCCGTAGGATGCACTAATGAAGCCCCATCAATGAATTTTTCATTGAATTGCACTGATATTAGAGGGGATAATGCTTGTTGCCCTGCCATATTTATAAAAAGTGCCCGAAACTGTCATATTGCGGCTTTTCTAACATGGCGGACGCGAGGACTAGTAAGAAAAACAGAGAGAAGATGTAGTCGAGCTAGTGTAGTGGCGAGCATACCAGCCTCTCACCGTAGAGATCCAGGTTCGATTCCTACATTGTCCATTAGACTTTTTCATAGCTTGTGACCTCACAGAAGGCAATGGCAAACTACTGAGTAGTATTTTTGACTAGTAAACCCTCTCACATGGGCTTGGGAAGCCGGTGGTCCCGCATGTCTGTGTAAAAGCAGATATGTACGAGCAGAGCGCCTACGCTCTGAATAGAATGCGAGTAAGAAATGGAAGCCTGAAAATACAAGATTGACGCGGAAGCGGGTAGGAAGATAGTTTCCTTATTGTCTTACGTTTTATCGGTGTTTAAGGCATCAAATCCTGCCTTTTCTGTAGTCACCTTTGGCCAGTATTGGCTTTATAGGTAAAATTTCTATCCAGATACCCAGTTTACACAAAAATTTCTTAACTGATTATCGCATGACAACATTGTTGCTTCTTAATCTAAGTAATTGTTTTAGAATCGTCTCACCTATTTTTGGCTATAAAAAATCGGAAAATAGAGATATTGCATGTTTTTTTTTTCATTTTGTTTTATTCTAGGGCGCATTTACGAATCTTTTAAGACAAATCAAAAAAAAATCCTTGTTAATTTTTATTTTAAAAATAAAAAATGGGTATTTTTTAAAGTCTTCCGTCACTAAATGCATCCATTTAAGTCAAGCAATTTCTAGTGATTTGTTTCTTATTCCACGTGTAAAGACAAATCATTAAAAAAAAAATCCAAAAAATAAAAAAAATACATTTTTTATATTTTTTTAAATATTCTATTTTTGACGAACTTTAAAAACAAAAATTTTTAACAACTAAAAAATTTAAATTATAAACTATGCAAATTTTTAAAATATAAAAAAAATATTTTCAATAAACATTAAGAAAAATAATAGAACGTTTTAAGAAAAAATATTTTATACAAATTTCAGGCATAAACAAAAAAAAATGAAATTTTAAGCCTTTTAAATTAAACTTACTCTGAGAAAAAATTATTAAATATTTTTTCAGTTATATTCTTCAATAAGCCGAAAAGTAGAATATTAAAAAAAATTGTCTATAACTCAATTTTTCAAATTTTTATGACCAAAAATAGGTGGGACCTTGATTTAACAATTACCTTAATCTAAATTGACCATAACATTAACGCTCTGCTTTTTATTATGTGTGATGTTTTAACTAACCAGTCTATATCCTTAAATTCAAAAGGTTTACTATAGATTGTTTCACGAGGGATTGTACTTACAACGTCAATGACGTCATGACTTGGAAAAAAAGGGTTGTCGTAGCTAATTCATATAAATTTTCAATGCTGTTAAATTTTTAATTAAAGTTGGCAATATTGATGCAAGTACGTTTCAAAGCGCTCTTTAGAGCACGTTCAGAATTGTGTTCTAATAAAATTTTTAATTCATTATGATCCGATTGCCCCAAACAAAATTTTTAATTTTGTTGGGTAGTTTTAAGCTAAATCAAAATTCGATTGGACCAGCATTATCGGCGGTTCAAGATTTGCTTTATCTCAGCCAAAAAATATCTAGACTTAACGTTATTCTTGTCTCAATTTTGTTGATTTTTTCTCATGATGGAAGACCATCGAAATCTCCGATTTTAGAAAATGGGTGTTTTAGTCGGCATAATGGAACAAGTAATTACTAGAAAACAACATTAAGAATAAACAAATCTACTTACCTCTAAAACTGCAGTAAGTGGTAACAGGTTAATTCTGTATCTCTTCTGTTAAAATAGTCAATAAAGGTTTAAATCATATTTTGTTCCCTTCTGAATACCGTCGAGACATTTTACACCATAAAAATACGAAAATAAAATAAAATCGACGTTACTTTTGACAAAACAATTTTTTGACAAGTTTGAAAAATGACATAATTTCATAACCCATATTTAAGGATATTATTATATGTAGCTTTAAAAAATCAGCTGCTGAACGGCAGCATTTTGATTTTTAAGAAAACGACCAACCTTTTTGACGTCATTAATTTGTTTAGTCTGTTTTTGACTTAATTGTTAAAGGTAAGGCAATTCATGACGAGTACAAACCCTCGTGAAACGAAGTATATCCATGAGTTTTTACGCTTGTAAAAATATAAATTACTAGGTTGTTTAGTAAGTTTTTTGTTCGATAACAGATGGCGCTAGTAGGTTTGTCGTTTTATTTTTCTAAAAATGGTAGTACTTTTTTATGAGTGCGTGTGAAGTTTTTTGTAGATCTGTCAATTCATATATACACAGGGTGCGGCAGCATAACTTCCTTTTTAATAAAACGCATTGTACGAGTATGAATCCGAAAGTTTTAATTTGGTTTTTACAGTGTTGGTACATACCTAAAGTTTTGTTTTACATAGCTTTGAAGAGAAAATCACGTAGGTGACGTCCCCCATTCTCGATACATCGAGTAAACCGATTTTTGGGGCGATTTGCAGTGGCCGGCACGATCTCCCGATTTATCCGCTTGTGATTTTTTTCTATGGGGTTTTTTGAAAGCCCGTGTTTATGTGACCTTTCAAGATTTAAAGAACAACATCCAGGAAGAAATTGCCAACATAACGCCTGCTATGCTTGAAAGAGTCATAGGTAGGTTTACTCGATGTATCGAGAATGGGGGACGTCACCTACGTAATTTGCTTTTCAAAGCCATGTAAAACAAAACTGTAGGTATGTACCAACATTGTAAAAACCAAATTAAGACTTTCTGATTTTATTAAGTTTTGAGAAAAGGAAGTTATGCTGCCGCACCCTGTATTTAAAGCTGTTTAAAGTTACCGTCAATTTATGAACAATTGTGAAAAGTGTATAGGACTCTTCATCCTTAAATAGAACAGTAGAAAGGCGGGTTGCTGAATTGAAACGTGGTCGTATAGGTATTGAAGACGATCCACGTAAAGGGCGTCCAAAAAGTGCATATACAAGTGTGCCACAGATTCGAGTGCATGCATGGGGATCTCGGAAACCGTAAGAGATACGAAGTCGGTTAAATTATGGCAAAGTTGCGCATTTAGATGCCTAACAATATGCCGTTTAGAAAGTTGTAAAATTCCTAGTACTTCCGGAGATATCTGGGAAAAACCGAAATTTGCCGATTTCGTTTTTATTTTTTTCTGACGTTATTTAAAGAGATATGGAAACACAAAAGACACTTTTTTATGGCCACTTTTTAGGCTTTACAAAACAACGTTCAGAGATTTTCCGTACGACGTTTTGTTTTCGTTAAACCATCATCAACTTTATATTTTTAAATACGGACCTGGGTTTTTTATTTAATTTTTTTGAAGCCCTTATTATCCCAATTACAAAAATGTATAACACTTCATATTTATTAACAAATATGGAACGCCCCTATAAGAAATGATGTGCGTTCCTTGTCTAACTCATTGTCTCTTATGGAAAATATGTTTAATTAACAGAAAAATATTAAGTGTTATACATCATTGAAATTGGGATTATAACTGCTTTAAAAAATGCAATAACAATTGAGTGTGGTATTTAAAAAATAAAGTTGATGATGGTTTAACGAAAACGAAACGTCGTATGGAAAATCCCTTAACGCTGTTTTGTGAGCTTAAAAAATGGCTATAAAAAGTGTCTATTGTTTTCTCTATCTCTTTAAGTAACGTCAGAAAAAAAAAAAACGAAATCGTTAAATTTCAGTTTTTTTATTCCGGATATCAATTTTACAACTTTTAAACGGCTGTTTTAGGCACCTAAATGGCCCCATAACCAATCGATTCGTATCCTTCGGTCGTCTATCTCCTGTGCCCCTGTATATTTTTTTTTAAAATTTGCAAGTAGTTTAAAAATAGAAATAACGCAATATTTATGACAAAATTACCCAAAAACATTCTAAAACCACGGCGAATTCACGTCAACTTTGATACATATCGATTTTTTTGCTGAAAATTTACAAAATTTACGATGTCGATCATTTACAATGTGGAGCGGTGCCAAAGTAAAACAAAAACTTTCTAGCAATTTAGATTACAATGTTTCGTTTGTTTTGACTCCTTTTTATGTTATGCAGCGCTTTTCTGGTCTCAAAACAGTATTTTTAACAAAATTATACAGAGTGTCCCGAGATTATAGGACAATATCTTTCTACGGTTTATTGTTCTTACCAAAATAGAAAAAAATTTTTTATAAACATACCTTGAACAATGCAACCTAAGATGGCTTAAGCCTCCCAAAAAAATGGGCCCCAAAGTCACGTATTGCGTAATATCTCTGGAACCTTTAAAGATGGGCCAGCTAAATTTTGTGAAGCTGTTTATTTTCTAACCTCGCAAGTAGCTGAGTTTCCCAAATTACATAATTTTTTCCAGGGCAATTACATAAAGGGTGTGTGCCAGATAAATAGTCCCAAATTTTTGTTTGTAAAATTTTAATACTTTTAGCACCAAATAATAAAACCTTTATCATTTCTCCACAAAAAAATGTATTCTTTGTTGATCCTTGACCATAAACCATTAGCTATACTTTTGTTTATATATTATGCTAGCTGACCCGACAGACGCTGTCCTGTATTAACTTAATATTAAAATCGAATATATATTCTAAAAACAGAATGTTTATTATTCTAATGCTTTATGGTACACAAGATTCTTTTTTTCCATTTTTCATCTATTCATCTATATATCTATCTACAAGTCTATCTATCTCTTATTTTTTTTAATAAGAACCTTTTTTTAACAATAACAAATGACAAAAAAACAAGAACTAGCAAAATCCGTCCAGCCGTTCACTCGTGATGCCGTGACCAAATAGATTATTCGCGTACATAGTGCCATCTTTCCGTAAAGTTTAAAGATGTATCTCCAGGATATATACAGGGTGATTCATGAGGAAATGTCATTCTTCAGGTACGTATTCGGGGTCCGAAAATAAACATAAAAGCATATACAATTATGGGTCCGCAAGGCCTTCGTTTCCGAAATACAGTGTGTTAAAGTTTTTATTTAATATTTCTATTTTTAAATACAATTATTAAACCTAGCTTATGTTTTGCTAAATATAATTTAAATGCACATTGTTATTTAATTATACGTTTTGTTTTATTTTTTTTTTATTAATTCTGATGTAATAAATCAGATGCGTCGTAATTTTTTTAAATCCAAATATCTCGAAAACGGTTGCTCATATCAACTTTTAACGAGTTTACCTTTTTGACGTAAAAGTGACAAAACAATTATTTAATTTTCTTAAAAATGTAATATATGGCCGTACCAAAAAGTTGAGATTGTTCAAAATAGTAAAAAGGAGTGTAGGTGGCAACCCCTACAAGTAAGAGCCATACTAAGATTAGGTTTGAATCCGTCATACCAAAAAAACCCCCGGATACCAATTTTTACTCCAATATTTACATTATCAGAGATTTTATTTAAAAAATAGAAAAATTAAATAAAAACTTTAACACCCTGTATTTCGGAAACGAAGGCCTTGCGGACCCATAGTTGTATAGACTTTTATATTTCTTTTTGGACCCTGACTACGTACCTGAAGTATTGACATTTCCTCATTTATCAACCTGTATACAGGGTGGCCCACCACATTCGCCTCGGTTTTCTACGAGAAATGAAAAGAGTTGGGAAAAAATGTTGCAGTCATATGTTGGTCAGTGAGGAGCATATTTTAAAATTATTTTGAAATATACAGGGTGACCAAAAAAAAAAAAACATATCAAAGTTATATTTTTTCTTATGGAACACCCGATATTTTTATATTTTTAGATAATATGGACCAAATAAAGGTTAGTTATTGTTATAATTCCCATACCTAAAACTAACCGTTTTGAAAAAAAATTAGAAATTAAAAATACAGACATATTTAAATTGTTTACACCCTGTATCATATAAGGAGCTGCTCGTAATTAAATTTACTGCTTAACTTAAGGGTTTAAAATTAACTATTACATAAAAGTATTACCTCAATATTATACAGAGTGTTGAAAAAAATTGCCTCAAAGTTTGGACACACATTTTATTAAATAACTTGCTAAAGTTAAATTGAACACCCTGTATTTAGTGGCCTATTTTGACGCAGAACTAGATTCCTTTTAAAAATATATCAGAGTTTCCATACCTTTACTTTTTATGCAAAAGACGTTTTTATATTTGACTTATAATTTATTTCTTTATATTAAAAATGGAACACCCTGCAAAATATGGGGTGACCAATAAACATATTTTTGACACTCAACGATTACAGAATCATTTCATCTTTCCTTTTTTTTTTTAAATAATTAAAATGTAACAATCATTCAAAACAATTATAATTTTAAATAGCTTATTCAATATAATCGTTTGATTAACATTTTCACTGTCAAAATTTTTGTTTGCATGTAATAATTAACGTCATCTAGGTCAAAGCCTACTATTATTAAAAAAATATAAATATGACAGTCATATTGAAATGTATGTTTTTATTCCCCCCGTTATAATATTATTTTGGGATTTAATTTACCATAAAGTCCAATACATTTGCTAAAAAACAAGGGCATTTTAACATATTTTTTGTCCCAACAATTTGCCTTTTACTATATTTTGATCCTCATTTTCAAGAATGCCTTAATATTTTAGAAATGGCAATAAAGTAGAGTTTTTACTTTTGCCTCCATTTTGCTTCAGATACATCTTATTTTAAAAAAATTTTAACTTGTGCTTTTAGCGAATCTACGTGGTTCTTAATAAAATGTTTTTTAATTCTTTTCGGTTTTCCCAAATTTTTTAAGATAAAGAAATTATTCATAAGTCAAATATAAAAACTTCGTTCATAAAAAGAAAAGAGATAGGTATAGGAAACCCTAATATAGTTTTTTAAAGGGGAATCTAGTTCTGCGTCAAAATAGGACTAAATACAGGGTGTTTCTTTAACTTTAGAAATTATTTAAAAAAATTTAAATGCCCAAATTTGGGGGAAATTTTTTTCACCACTTTTGTTTAATTTTAAAAAAAATTTTTATGAAATTGGTTAACTTAAACCCTTTAGATAAGCGGTAATTATTACGAGCAGCTTTATATGTTAGGGGGTGTAAAAAATTTTTAAAAAAATCTGGATTTTTTAATTTCTCTAAATTTCTCAGAAACGGTCGTTTAGTAAAAATTTAAAAAATAACTCACCTTTATTCTCTATAGTATCAAAAAAATAAAAAAAAAATGGTGTTCCAAAAGAAAAAGTATAACTTTAATTTGTACTTCTTTTTTTGTGTCACTGTATATTTCAAAATAATTTTAAAATAGGGCCCACAGAGCAACATATGTCTGTGCTAAATTTTTTCATAACTCTTATCATTTCTCGTAGAAAAACCGGGGCCAAAATTGGTGGGCCACCATGTATAGAAAACTATCCTTTAGCAAATAGTTTGTCCACACATTGTTAGAAGGCACACATTCTCTGAAGAGAATATTTAAAGATTATATTTTTGCTTCTACTAAACTAAGATGGTTGACTTAAAAATTTGGAGGTTAGGGAAGAAGGAAAGACCTCTGCATGAAGCAGCCTCCGCAATCTAGGTCTTTTGTGGCCAATCTTTTAATGTGTTAAGCTGTTTTGATATTCTTGAAATAAGTTTGAGTATTTTAGTAGTTATACGACCTTTAAGTTAAAATTGATTCTTTAGGTCCCGCCCCTCAGCCGCCAAGAAGACGCCGCAATCCCCCCACCGAACTCACGATCCCGTGTGAATTTTGCGATACTCCAATTCCACACGAAGAACTGATTGAACATGAAACCGGATGTAGACCAGATTTAGCCAGATTCAATCCACGCAGAAATAGGTGAGTTTGTCGGTTTAATTGTTTGTCCGTCTGCCAGAAGCATAACAGATTCTACAGTGCGGATGTCTAACTTGGAATAATTTTAATAAACTAAAAACAAGTAACTTTTCGCAAAACTTCTCGGGTCATCAATTAGTATTTTTTACAAAAACAAATACCATATCTTATAATCGATTCAGTTAAAGCAAAATTAATAGATTTCCAAATGAAAAATTCTTCTAATTTATGAGAGAGTACTCTGATGATTTGATTTTTTAAATATCATTTTCAATAATATCATAAAAAGAATTTGTGTTTTTGTTTTTCCGTTTTTCAAAAAATCCCTTGTATTGGATTTATTGAATTTATTCAAAGTTAGACTCACACTGCATATTTTACATTTCTTTCTTTAAATTAGAACTACAAGCCTCTAAACAGTTGAACGTTGGTAAAATCAGAGTTTATTAATCTAAAGGGGGTTATGACATCCGCCATATTGAAAAACTCTTGTATGACGTCAAGAAGGGTCCATTTCGGCCAACAAAATTTATATTTCAAAAATATAAAAGTAATTTAAAATTTAAATATTGAAATTAAAAATTAAAGTGACAACACGACGATGGCGCAAGGGTAATAAACTTAACAAGAGGGGCTCGATCCCATTTAAGCCTACATACATCAATTTAAATGTCAATTCGGTATTTGTGACGTAATCGTTTGCCTGTTTGTTTTGTTTTTCAAGTAGTATAAAGTCATACCCCGGGTTGCACAAAAGGTAATCAAGGTTTAGAATGTTTAACAGAACGTTATGTCAGTGTTATTCATTGGTTTTAATAGGCAACCTGTCAAAATCTGACATTTTGTTAAACATTCAAAGTACTAATCATGCTTTCTGCAACCGGGTATTAATTTTTTAAAATATTATACATTACAGTTCTAAAAGTAAGTACAAAGCCAAAATAGTTTTTAAAAGTTGAATATTAATCAAAAATTAATAAAATAAACCTACCTTCTGGGTAAAAAGGGCAAACTGGTGACGTCCAAACATAACCTATATCTGCGGACAAATAGTAAAAATCGAGCACTCCTTGTTAAGTTTACTCCCCTTGACGATGGCGTACCTTTTCAATGGTATCTACTACATTAAATATTTTTAAAAATGAGAAAAAAATTAAAATGTAGAAAATCCTGATGATTGCTAATTTGTTATAATTATGAGTACTTACTCTATTTTTAAACACACGATATTGAATTATTAACACCTTTTTTTCTTTAATAATACCCATCTATATTACGACGTTTATAAAATTTTATGAGCAAGTAAAGAAGTTTGTAGACTTTAATTATTTTTTTATCTTGGAACAGTCCGCGAAGGCTGAGGACTAGTTGAACGCCCCGTGGGTGGCTGAAGTGTGGTAAGAGGGAGTTTATTCACAAGAGACTTAAATTCTGCAGATAGCAGGTTCCATAGTCTTGACACTCTAGGGATGAAGGAACGAAGAAAGCGGGAAGTTCGGGGCATCTCTAGCTGAATTGTTAAAAGATACATAAAAGTTGCACTACGTGTTGCTCTGTTGGAGGCTGAGAGAAAAGGAATTATACTGGCCAACTCGTCTAAGCAGAAGCCGTGAAAATACCTATAGAAGAAGGACAGGAAGGAAGCTTTTCTGTAAGTGCAGGATCAGAAATTGGCTTTTACAAGCTATCTTGAAGATCTTTGTAAGATTACAAAATATTCAACTCCAAATCAGATCCTGGAAGCCATAGAAAAATTAATTTTTTTTTAAAGAATATATGGTGTTTTTGCATTACTTCATAAATATATAAACTTGTCTATTAATCCTTAATTTATTTTATTTTAAAAACTAATTATGTTACTTTTAAAAACTAGTTATTTATTGACTTACGGACCATACAGCATCTTGATATTGCAGAATAATAGCAAAATTTTCCACTTTGGCAATAAAATGAATTATTTTGTGTAAAAAAATGTGAATACAGGTTTATTGCTAAAAAACTAAACTTTATTTGTTTCACAACTACAACACTACAATACATTTGAAATTGCAACAATTAAATAAAATACAACTGAAATTTTTACATTTTGAAATAGATATGGAAGAAAAGAACACAGTACTTAGTGGTATTATTTAATAATATTTTGTGGTATACTACATTTCATATTTTAAAACATACAAATCATTTAAGCATAAAAAACCTACTTAATACAAACACAAAAACTTCATTTATAGTTTGTTGGCAGCCCTTGCAAGATAAAACAAAGAATTAGATCTCGTGTTCTTATTTGGTACTCGAAAGTTTAACTTACTTCTAACTACACAATCTAAACAAAAACTTCTTCAGTGCAAGGTAGGTTTACATCAGTTAATTTTAAACTTGTAAAAGGCAAATCTAAAAAATATAAATTATATTTTAAAACATGTCTTTTTCAACATAATATAACAAGTAATTGGTAGATAAGTATCAAAAAAAATTAAATACAATTAAAGAATGTAACTAACCGCAAACTTAATAAATGTATAAAATAATGGAAAAAAATATTAAATACACATTCTGAAGGTACATTAATGCATATACCTAAAGTTGATCAGTTCTAGGTATAAACAAGTCAATATTGACTATTTACTTTCTTGACAACAAATAACTATAATTAAAATCACACAAAAATTTCAATTTACTTACTAATAACTGTGTAACTACATTCAGAGTTGTGAAAAGTCACTGGTGGGCTTAAAAACCGTGTTTGTGAGGTGTAATAATGCAAACTGAATGGAACTGCTACAATAAAAAAATATTTGTTAGTAATAGCAGCATTACGATATTTCATAGTTTTCACCATACCTTCTTTTATTAATCGCCTTTTTCCTTTTTGATCTCATAATCACCACTTTTGCAATTTTTCTGGAAGACATATAAAAATCGTCTTTTTTAACATGCTCCGAGCAAATAACAGAATCCATATGGGAAACACAACTTTTTGGTCTATTGCACACTAAGGACTAATTAAAACTACACGACTAAACACTACCAAAAACAATATAGTATAAACAGTCAAAACCAATAAAATATCAAGTCTGTACACAAATATTTTCAACTGTAAAAATAACCCCATATAAAAAATTCGACTTGTGGCACGACTCTGTCCACAGCTAAGAATGCTAGTAACTTTTAGAGTTACCCGACAGGGCCGCCAACATAAGCGACCCTTTTCACACCCTCACGTCTTGGACTTTTGCTATCCCCATTCTCGACGATGTCATAACCCCTTTAGATTAATAGACTCTGGGTAAAATAGTTACGTTATTTTTGCAGGAGTTCCGTACCAGGACCCGACGAAGACGACTACTTCCAAGCTCCGCAAATGAGAACTCCTCCCCGCATGAGGACGCCCCCCAGATCGGACAGTCCGGACACCGAAGATTTGCCGTGCGAATTTTGCGATCAGCAGGTGCCGGCGTCTCAGTTGTGGCGGCACCAATTGAGCTGCACCTCGGCCGCATAAATAAATTACGTTATTTGAAGTTATGAAATTGTTAGTTAAGATTTTTTTTATAATTTTCTGTTTTGTAACACGTTATTTGTTTTAGTATTTGCTCGTAGAATGTCTGCAGATTAAATCTGTCACTTCACTTAGTTGGTAGGTTTAATCTGCCAATTCTATTAGCCAGTTAACTATTTTTTTAAACGTACTATTTTCAACTGTTAAATATGGTTATGATGTATTTTAGGTAATCAGATTTTCTTCTGTCAATTGGCAAATCTTTTTTTGTCAATTGGTAGAATTTAATATGTCAATTGACAGTTTTATTTTGTCAACTGATAAATTTAATCTGTCAATTAATAGATACCCGGTTGCAGAAAGCGTGATTAGTACTTTGAATGTTTAACGAAATGTCAGGTTTTGACAGGTTGCCTACTAAAACCATTGAATAACACTGACATAACGTTTTGTTAAACGTTCTAAACCTTGATTAACTTTTGTGCAACCCGGGGTTAATCTGTCAGTTGATAGATTTAATCTGTTAATTGATAGATTTAATCTGTCAATTAACAGATTTAATCTGTCAATTTATAGATTTAATCTGTCAATTAACAAATTTAATCTGTCAATTTATAGATTTAATCTGTCAATTAAGAGATTTAATCTGTCAATTTATAGATTTAATCTGTCAATTAACAGATTTAATCTGTCAGTTAATATATTTAATCTGTTAATTGATAGATTTAATCTGTCAATCAACAGATTTAATCTGTCAGTTGATAGATTTAATCTGTCAATTAACATATTTAATCTGTCAGTTGATAGATTTAATCTGTCAATTAACAGATTTAATCTGTCAGTTAATAGATTTAATATGTCAATTGATAGATTAAATATATCAATTGACAGATTAAATCTATCAACTGACAGATTAAATCTGTTAATTGACAGATTAAATCTATCAATTGACAGATTTAATATGTCAGTTGATAAATGTTTTTTTGCCGATTGACAATTTAGTCAATAACAATTAACATATTTTCTATTTGAATGGATAGATCTGATCTGTCACTGTTATGTCACTTAAGATACGTGACATATTACTTACATTATAAATACAGTTTATTTGAAAAAAACAAAGGTTAATATTTGTATATATTCTATATGGACTTATTTTATATATCCCTAGATAATTTTTCATGGTAACATAAGATTATTTTTGCTCACAATATTTGAATAAATTAATTTGGACTCGGTTAGTCTGGTTTGCTTACTATACATTGGATAGCTTAATTTCAGAGCAAAGAAGCAAGTTTTTTACATTGATGGTAAAAATCTGAAGTTTTAAGCTATTCAGTGGTTTGATTTCTCTATGTTTTATGTATTAGAGAAAAACTTTGCCAGATTTTCGGTGGGTCGAACATGCCTTAGGGGTATAATATCAAAACTTACCTCCTATTTGGTAGTTTGCTCGGAAAAAACGTATTTTTGATTCTCGAGGACCCAGTTTTTTTGACCTCCGACCAGTGAAGCCACGCGATAAAAGGCTACATAGCTTTGTCCGGAAAGGGCGGTTGGCGAAGCCGTTTTAACTGATTTTAACCCTCTGTGATCAAGGAGAGGCTTACGCCAGTTGGTGGGATTTTTCGCGTGGGACGTCAAACTGACAGCAAGCTGGTTGTACGCAATACCAGTAGCAGTCCTTGGTTTGATCATCGTTAATTGTGCCTTTTATCGATATAAAAACATTTTGAAAGTTTGATCTTGTGAAAAATTTGGAATTTGTGGGGACTTCGAGCCCGACATCCAGATTTTCCACCAACGAAGCCCTGGAAAGCTCTGATTGGAAAGGGGTGAGCTGGTGATTACCGTGCAGCAAAGCCATTAGGCAAACAAAACAGAATAGACACTCGAGGACCAAAGGAGAACCTACCCTGCCGTCTAAAAGTACCGTTTAAGTGTTCAACAATTTAGGGTGGTTCTTAATGATAGAAAACGGTTATAACAGCATTGTCGTTTTTCACTTTTGGGTATTTGGATGTGCCTATGAAAAGAATTTTAGGACTTTTTGATAATTTCCTATGGTCTAGAGCCAGACTATGGAATTAGGCTAAAAATATTTTTAGACGTCCTTTTAATTTTTTTTAGTTTAAGAGTTCCTGTATATTTACTAAACATTTTTTTACAAATATAACGCAAATAAATCTTGTCTAGGACTTGGGTTCTCTTGGCAATATATGAAAGGTTGTAAAATGACATCAATATATATATAATTTGCTAATGTATTTATATGTAGGTAGGTATATATATTTATTTGTCTGTCAACGTGATTCTGAAGTTATGGCTTGAGCTAAAATCATGAATCTTGGCACAGTGGTAGTCTTTAGCAGTGGCTAGAACCTAACGAAGCCCGTTTTTTGAATTTCGCCCCGGGACAAAAATAGGAGCAAAAAGTGTTTTTTACCGTTAGCCCTACAGAAGGCGTCTTACGGAGACAAAGGCTACTTAATATTGTCTCTCGCCTGGCGGACACAGGCTTTTCATCTAGTAAGCAATAAACCATTTGGGAAGTAAGTTTTGATATCGTACTTTTAAATCGCCATTTTCACGATGGATAACAACTTTTGGGCATATACTGATAGAGGCAGCCTTACCGCTTGACCGTGCAGCTTTGGAAAGCGCTACGCGTGCTGATTGTCGGCCCCGCCATTTGCACGGCTAAGCGGTTAAGCTGCCTCTAGTAGGCATTTGCTTTAAGATATTAACGCATCTTTAATGAAAATTGTTTTTTATTGATCATTATATGAATGAAGTAAATAATACACTTATTTTTTAAATTGTAGATAGGTAAATAAAAGAGAGTTATGTACTGCGCGTTTTTACTTGCTTCTAAAATAAATATTTTTAAAAATTTATTTGTGTGTTTTCTTTTATATAAGAGCAAATTTACACACACGAGAAGTGTGGTGAAATTCACGGCGAAAACTATCTCCAAAATTCTGATGAACATTTTTATATAGTGGTATTTAGGGTTATCTTTAACAAATAAAAAAAAATGTGCACGGAGCCTATTTAAAATGTATCAATTAAATAAAACAACTCCATTCTTAACATATCGTTTTTATTATAAAGATTCAATAACATACAAAATAAATATGTTTGAATGTTAACGCACTACAAGCTAATAATCACAATAATTCACACACTTATCAACTACTACCTTTTACAAAGTATTCTTTCTATTCCTCTTTGCCTTAGCTCCTTTGCGAGCCCCACTCTTAGCCCCCTTAACGATGCTTTTAAGTTGCCCCATTCCTTTTGCCTTTTTCCTCTTGTTTAGGGCACTTCTCTGCAGAGGCAGATATGCGTACGGATCGAACTGTTTACCTTTTCTTTTAACATCACCCATAGCTTTCTTACTCTTGTATTCAGCTCCCAAATTACCAGAACTAGAAACTCCACTTTTGACTGACGAAGCTGAATTAACCGGACGATGAATACCGATACCACCAGTTTTGTATTTTGATGGTGGTGCAGTGGATGCAGAAAAGCCACTTTTGACCGACGAAGCACGCTTCCTCTTACGGTTCGCTAAAGCAACGTCTCGGCAACGCTCGCGGCTTCATCCTCGGTATCCGACGAGTCAGATTTGAAGCTGATTTTGCCCGATTTCTTTTTGTCATCGTCACTCGAATCGTCATCTTTGATAATGAGTCTACCGTCCGAAGAAGTCTTGAAGCCTCTGTTTTTCTCCTTGTCTGGTTTCTTTTGGTCTTGAAGCTGACTGGCAGCTTGGCGAGGCTTTGTTGCGCTAATTTTGCTGGTGACAGATGGGTCAGTAAAGTCGACAATGCTCTCGGCGTCCTCCTCAATCCAGGTACTGACTTGCTTCTTGGATTTAGTTGGTTTATCGTCGGTTTCCATGTCTTCCAGTTCTGAATCACTGTCTGCAAGAATCTCTTCGACAGTCTTCGGTTTGGACTTAACAACAAAGTCCTCAATACTCCCAGCATCATCATCTTCCTTGCTCTCCTTTCTTTCTTTCTTCATTCTATTTTTCCTGTCATTTAATTTCCTTAGATTCTTTATCCTCTTAAGCATAATTTGGTCATTTGAAGGCACGAACGGAGTGATGCTCTCAGCTCCATATTTCCGCACCAACCTATCAAGAATGTCCCTTACTTTTAACCTGAAGTGCCTCTTACAATCCTCGGTCATTCCTGTAAGGGCCTTTACGATATTTTCCAAAGATGCTTGCACCATTATTGTAGGAAGAGACGTACAAAATACTTTAATAAAACTAAGACAAGAAGTCACAATCTCTCTGGTAGGGCAAGTAGCAAGGGTCGCTATATTTTCCAAAATCAACCTAATGTTCTCCTGGCCTAGAGCCCCTGAAAAATTGTGTAGAACGGAAGCAAGCGCCAATATAGTACTGGAAATCATTGGTGGAGTTCCTGCAAGGCCTGCCGTGAGCATTACCACGAATTCCTGTACTTGATCATGCGCCAAAAGGGTTTCGCCTATTGTATTTAGAACATCATACGCCGTCTGTCTGCATCTTTCATTGATATCTTTACAACACAAAACAGCTTCGGGAATAACGGATCTAATTAGTTTGCTCTCGTGATCCAGCTGCGGCTGCGCTTTAATAAGGTAGTTCATGCATCTAAGTCTAGCTCCTTTACTAGATGTCGCTGCAGTGTCCAAGCTTTTCATCAACAATCTTTGCACATCTTTCCTGTTCGACTTGACAAAGTTCTTGCATCCCTCGGACTCGCTGGAGACTATCTCCTCCAGAAGCCTATAAGCTTTCTTTTGTTCCTTATTGTTTTTGATTTCGGGGAGGTTCTTCACACATTGGTTGTAAATTATGCTGATGCTATCAGAGTTCTGGTAAGGAATCAAAGCTCTTATTAGATCCAAGATGGATTCTTTGATGAAGTGATCTTCTGGTTCGTCACTTGATGAATTTAGCCGCTCCAAAGCGTTGGTAAACAATTGTTGAGTTAGCTCTGGCCGGGCAACTTTAAGGTAAGTTTTAATTGTCTCCAAAGATGCTAAATGCTGCCCTTCCTCGTCTGAGCCTATAGGTTTAGTCGTGTAAACGTTAAATAGAATTGGAAGATAATTCTTATCGAATCTTGACAATTCCGCCAAATCTTCTTTGTTGTCGTTCTCGATAGCGTTCTGTATGAGTTTCCTTAGGGCTGCCATGACAGCTAATCTCAGCTCCTTTCTGTCAGAGATATGCCATACCCAAAAGTTTGGCCAAATTCTTAAATTCAGCCTTTATATCGGTGGGATGGTTACAAAAGCAAGGCAACAAATTCCACAGTTGCAAATACAACAGCTCGCTACTATGCGCTCCAATACCGTCATTATTTTGAGCTAGCTGAGTGGCTCTTTGCTGGCAGTATCTGGCTAGAGGAAAGATTCCTTCTCTAAAGTAGCTTAATTTCGAGCACCTGATGTTTTCTTTCAGGACAGGGAGTAACCAGGATCGGTCTATATTGAGGTCTCCGTTTTCTTTTTTGAGCGGGATTACGTTTAGGACTGCTTCGGGACCCATCGATCGGATGGCTGCGCCTACTGCATACTCCAGCTCATTGTTATAACTATAAGATAATTAAAAATAAAAAATTAATAAAAATTATTAAATAAGCTGGAATTGTGTAGATAATTACAATTTATTGATTATCACATTACAGTAGTCTACGTTAATACAAGCTACCAGCAAAATTTAACCAATTTAAATCATTATTTTACCATTCTATGATATTTTTTTACTTTCGCACAGGACCACAGTTGACTGCAGAGTAGTATCGGGCGACCGTCATTTTTATTGATAAAGGCCGTTTGACATGATTAAATTTTTAATGACAATTTTGCATTAAATTTTAAAGAGAAATATTTTACTCTGACTCTGGAAGTATAGTGTCAAAAATCGTAAAAAAATTAGTTTGGTAAACCGGGGCGTTTTAGTTCAGGTTTTTTTAACACATTTTCGTAAATAGATATTTTGTGCCTTTAAAACGAGTACAGCTAATACACCGTTTGTATGGAGTCCAAAACAAAAACTATACCAATAAACACGTTAATACTGAAAGTCCCTTTGTCCTTTTGTCTTCTTCTTTTTAAAGTTATTTTGGTGAGAGGTATCACAAATATAATTTGTTTTTTTCGACAACATCTAGTTTTTCAGTTTTGGGGCCTCCAAGAAGAGTAAACTCAAAATGGACAATATTTCCTAATATTCCTTATCTTGAAACTAATTTTTATCAATACACTAAGTGGACAAAGAATACACACATAATAAAAAATACACTTTAATTTACAATATTTTATTGCTTATTTATCCTATTTTTATTAAAAAAAAACTGAGCCTATGTGTATAATAAATCGCATAGAGCAATTTATTAGCACCTATTTATGCGTTCAAATCTGCTAGCATTTTTGCCGTTTATAAAAAATGGTGATCGTGTAAAACGACCTTTATCAACGACGGTAGCCCGATGCTCTTCTGCAGTCAACTGTAGCCCCGTGCCAAAGTAAAAAAGAAACATGGTTGATTAATGGCTTAAACAAGTTAGATATTAGTGGTGTTTTCAGTATTAAAAAAATATATTACCTAAATTTGTATGAATCCCTTAACTCAGCCAGACTTCTCAATGTATCAACGAACATATCACTACAGTTTGCTCCAGCGACGTCGAAAATAACACCTATCACGTGTAATACTTGATGCCATGCAGCGTTGTACTGATAGCTCAGACAAGAGTGGATTACATTAAAGCATTTTTCTAGCTTCGAACGGTGTTGGTTTACAGTTTCCAAAGATTCACAAGCTGGACCAATGGCGTCTTTAAGTAGAACCTTAAAATAAAGTCATTGTAATTTTTATAATATATGGTATTTACATATTTAGAGTGATGCAGTCCAAGACAAATAGCCGCCTTATTGGACAGACCTAGAACATTGGCATTATAAGCTCTATTTTTTACTTGTTACCAAGTACAGTGAAGGACAGGGTAGGAAAGTGTAGGACTAAAAAGTGGAACTAAGTGTAAATAAGTTCCATATTTGATTTTTATACCAAATGCGTTTTAGAGTTCTTTCAGAAATTAAATAATGGCTTTATGGTTATGTTTATAAACAAACAAATTCAAGTCTTGTAGTAAAAACGCAACTTCATCAACTCAATACCAAACACCTAGTCCTAAATTACACTGACAATAACAAACAGTTTATTCACAAAAGTGTACAATAGTGTACACTATTTCTGGATAACAAACAGACCTATTATGTGTCTTCAAATAAAGAAAAATCAGGGTTTAGGGTGGTCAAATTTTAAATTACTATTTTTGTTTAGACTATATAATGAAAACAAAAATGTAGAAACATACAGTTTAAACTGTGTATTTTTTATTTCTTAAAAGCACTGCTTCTACTTTTGATTTTTGGGAAATTTTTATATAGCTCTGTTTACAAGGGTTGGACAAAATTTTTAGTTTGAGGTCTAAACGACCTCATGCATACTTTTTTTCTGGTGTAAACACATGGATACCAAAATTTGCTACTCAAATTTGAACCATCTCAACTAGGAAAGATTAAATATGATTTTCATCGGTGTAAATACTCGGTCATTTTTGGTGGACCAAAGTGAGCAGCTTTGATTTTTGACATTTCTCGTTGCGTAAATCCACCTCTGAGTACACGGCACAATCCGTTAGTAGCGACATCTAAAATGTGAGACACAGGAAAAAACCAAAAATGTCCATAGGCAAAATCAAAAGAACAAGAAATGTCGATGTAAATTATCGGTTTTAATTTTACTAAATTTAAAGATTTGCAAGCTCCGTTTTTAGGACGTCCAGAACTATTATGATGAGGTACCTCATGCCCCTAAGAGTAATGAAAAAAAAAATAGTAAAATTGTGAAAGTGAAAGATCTTTTTTTGGTAATTTAGTACTAATACTCATAGAATACTACTTTTAGGTCTAAAGTCAATATGGATCAAAACAAAACTTAATACTATAATATAATAATGACCTCGTAAATTTGGACATTCCCTTTGCTTTGGAAATAGAGTTTTATTTGGAAAATCCTCATTTTTGCAATAAAAAATTTCAATTTTTTATTATATTTTTTGTATTGTTTTTATAAAAATTTACTTTAAAATACAATGTTTTTAAATATGTAATGCAGATAGTTTAATAAACAAAATTTAACATATTTTATCCATTTCATTTTCAAGTTAAAGAATCTTAGAAATTCCAAAGTTTAAAATCGATATTTCTCGTAATTGATATTTTGTAACATTCCGTCTTTTTCCCCTGTGGTCTTCATAAATAAATAATTTTAAATTTATCTTAAAAATATTTTTACTTTGATATCATTGTTAACTTATTGGTTTTTTAGTGCTAATTTTTATAACCTTTGTTAATGAGATTTTTTTTTATAACAAAAAAGAGTATTTGACTTTGACTAAGTCATGTGCTTTACTATAGTATAGGTAGGTTTAGGTTTAAAGTGAGTGGGTATACTTCCCTTTCACCGCGACTGATCTACTATGTTTTAAGACAAAATTTTAAAAAAATGTAAATGTAAGTGGTCGTTATTAGAAAGGGAGGTGCTGGCAATCGCAAAACAGCTACCAACAAAAAAAATTAAAATTGCATGAAATAGAAAGTTTCTTCATTTCCAATAATAAAACAGTTTCTGTAAGAAACTGCTTCCTCAGAGTCAGTAGAATAAATATTCTGCACTTTCGGCCAGGGTTGTAAAAAATCATGATTTAAAAAAAAAATCAAAAATCGCGTTTAAAAAAAAAATCATGATTTTTTTGATTTTTTTTAAATAGCACAATCGAAGTTTGTAACGTGTCCTTATTCTTAAACATTCTCCTATCTCCTAATATTTTTCGTTTTTATAAGCACTTTCTTGAAAATTCCTGCCAGAACACGCAGATTTACCGGTCTACATAAAGGGAGAACGCGGACAGTTAAGATCTGTGCGCGCGAGCATTGTTTTTACGGCTAACTGAAAATTTTGATATTGTGTAAAATATAAAATATAGTTTTTTGAATATGTCGTTTCGAAGAAGTGGTAGAAAGAAAGACCTTATCTGGCAGTTTTTCAAAGAAAAACGGGAAAGCGAGGGAAAACCGGGATGTCGCGCTACATGTAAAAAATGTAATTTGGAAATGCAAGGATTGGTGGAGAGGATGAAAAAGCACTGGGAAAAATGTAAAAATGTAAATAATGAAGAAATCGATACTATCGATACTTATAGTGACTCGTCATTCTGGTCAACGTTATCACAATCAGTTTTAACCGTAAGTACCTTTTTATTATTTGTTAATTTTTAAAAACTTATTTTTACAACAATGTGATCAATGTGTTGGTTTCTGTTGCACTTTATGTGTCACGGAATTTCACAATTTTTGAAAATGCTTTGGAATTGATACGTTTTTTAACACTATTTGCAACAAAAAATTCTTGGATGAACAATATTTTCTGAAAAAAATACAATTTTTTTAAATTTTTTATCCAAGTAACTATTAAGGTATGTAACTATGACAACACAACACCTTTTATTTCTCAAAAAAGTGGCTCATTCAACGATTTTTTATTTTTTGCTTTAAATTAAATTGATTCTATTTGACGGGCTCTATGAAACCAAACTAGAAAAATTATAAAATTCCGTGACACATAAAGCGCACCAGACCCAATGTGTTTTCTTAGATACTTTACATACATCTATCATCTATGGACAATTGAAGCCTCATATTGTTTTTTTTTAATTGCAGGTACAACATACTTCAAGCATAAATATTCACAAATTCAAACTGAACAAAACTTTCAGCAAGCAAGTACGCCGCACTCAGTTTCCCTCCAATCCCAGTAAACAAAAAAAGAAAAGAATGTAATACTGACAATACTGACATTACTGACACAACTTCTTCTGGATCTCTGATGTCTTTTGTTGTATGTACTAGTAAGCCTGCCAAAAACGAAATTGATAAGCAGATTGCCAGAGCCCTCTATGCAACTAATAGCAGTTTCATCTGCCTGAGCAATCCGGTTAAGAAAGCTATAGCACTACTGCGACCTGGAAATGTACCGCCCAGTCGAAATGATGTGTCAGGCAGACTGCTTGATCAAATATATACCGAAGACAGAAGCAAATGCTTTAAGGGGTTGTCTAGAAGTAACGTTTGTCTTTCACTCGATGGATGTCTAAAGTGCATAATGAACCCATAGTATGTGCAACAGTTACTTCAGAAAATGGCTCCTCCTTTCTATTCGACACTGTAGATACAACTGGGCATCCACATACATCCGACTACCTAATAGAAATTGCAGCAACCCTTATAAACAAATTAAAAACCGAGTATGATTGTACAGTGAGTAGTTTCGTGACAGATAATGCAGCTAACATGTCTGCAATGCGAAATGAAATAAAGGCATCTGATAAATTCAATGTAATAGCATATGGCTGTGCTACACCTATACTAAATTTATTATGTAAAGATTTGGAAATCGTTGATATAAAAGAGCATGTAGTCCAAATCGTTAAGTACTTTAGGAACAATTATTTTGTATCTGCAACATATGCCAAAGAAGGAGGCAAAAAACTAGTCATACCTAGTAATGTTCGATGGAACTCGCTTGCAGACTGCTTGCAAGTATTTACCGAATCATGGCCCATACTTTTTAGAATCAGTGAAGAACACAATGAAAAGATTGATACTATTATCAGCGAAAAAATTTCAAACATTCATTTAAAGAGAAGTGCTGAAGATTACCTCAAAATTCTTAAGCCAATTTCCATTGCCATAGATAGGTTGCAAAAGACCGACGCCACTATTTCAGATGTTGTAGAGCAATTTAAAATATTAGAAGATTACTTTGAAGAAACTAATCTGACATTACATCAACTGCAAAAATTTAAAAATCGATATAAATATGTGTATAACCCCGTATGTTTGCTAGCATTTCTTATCGACCCAACGAAAACACAAAGTTTGACATATACTGAAAAAAATATTGCATTACAAACTGCAAAAGAACTGTATCCAGATAGTGGTTTATTACCACCAATCATCAAGTTTCTTGCCAATTATATTTCAAGATGATATCCTGAAAAGCGTAAAACCTATTGACTGGTGGAAAACTAAACAGATATTGAAAAAGAACTTCCCATAATTACACAACTGCTCTGTGCAGCTGCTTCGTCTGCATCAGTAGAGAGGATATTCTTAACATTTGGTTTAGTGCACTCTAAACTACAATCGATTAGGTACTAAAAAAGCTGCCAAACTAGTGTTTCTTTACAAATATTACAATTAAATTTGTTTTTTGTTTTGAATATTTTCTGCAATAATACTTCTATCTATGTGTTCTTTGTCTTGTAATAAATTAATTTACTATACTAACGTAATTTATTTTTGTTTCGATTTTTCTTATAACCCAAATTATTTTTTTTTTTAATTTTTATTTTTGATTTTAATCATGATTTAAATTTAAAAAAATCAAGTGATTTAAATCGTGATTAAAATCAATTGATTTAAATCCTTGCAACCCTGCTTTTGGCTTTGTATACTTGAATATTAGAAACAAGATGAGGGAAAATTAGTATTTTTGTTTAGACTACATAACAAAAAAAAATTAGAAAATATAAAGTTTAAATTATGTATTTTCTTTATTTCCTTAAAGCATTACTACTAATCTTAATTTTTGAAAATTTTTTAGGACATGGTTATGAAGAAAAAAAAATAAGAAGTAGTTTTAATTAAATCATGAGTTTTGTTGAAAAAATCCAATGACTTAAATCATGATTATGATATAAATCAGCCCAACCTTTTTATATATACCTTTCTCGCCAGATCTAGCTCTGATAAACCAGAACTGAAAAATACTTAATGAAATTACCTACCTCTAGGCAATGTGTAGCTCCATTCATTACCTCCGCTTTACCACTCAACCACATTTGGGACACATTGGAAAAGAACTTGGGCAACAAACTCATTGCCATACCCACATCTCCATCTGCCAAGTGTACATGACCTTCCTGCATAACCAGCAGCCATGCTAATGTAGGTTGAACATCGGTATTACTAGGTTGATATTCGTAAAGAGCCGATATCAATTTTGCATTTAGATCACTTGAAATAACAGACTTTTGAGCGGAAAACAGAGAATGTAGTACTTGTAACCCACAAGACGTTACTATCGGGTAATTTAGAGTCATCAAACGAAGGATGCTTTCACAACACTTTTTTATATGAGACTTGGAGTAGCTTTGAATTGTTTCTTTTAATAATCCTAAAGTATGTAATATCGTAGTTTGTCCAGACTGTATAGAACTTACTGCTACCTTCCCAGTGCCTCCTCCCATACAGCTCTCGAGCAGTTCCTCGCAGAAATCAGCACACTTGTCTGCGGCCACATTGTGATTGGGGGCTTTTTCAAAGCAGGGGGCTTTCACAATCGCAGCTACCGAATGCTGGGCTGCTTTACGCCATTTGGGCTTTGAGTGGATACAGAAAGGATTTAATACAGCACTAAAAATTTGTTTTGTGGAGTCATGGGTCCATATAGCCAGCTCTTGTGCTCTTAGAAGTGTCGTTAGAACTCCAAGGGTTGATTTTATGATTACGTTGTTCTCTGCTGTGGAAAAATCCTTAAGTATATGTAACATTTTGAGGGTTACATCGGTAAAATTCTTTCTGAGCACTGCTTCTGGTACAGTCTTGATTCCCATGTTTAACAGAGCTAAAACCGCTGTTATCTGATCCTCGTTCTTGTCTACACTATTGTAAATTGTTTCCAGAGTAGTCAAAAGGGCACAATAGTACTCCGTGGATGTTTCTGAACCTCCACTCTGTTTAATCACCTCAGTTATTGCAGCTAAAATCGCTAACATCTCTTTATGAAGAGCAGAATCTGCGTGAAAAGTCTTCATAAACTTTCCGAATGACATGTTACTACAATCCGACCATTCTGAGGCGAATGACTGCATAGACTGATAGGATCCCCCAAAACTACTTTCCGATTCCATGTCATAGCTGGCTTCTTCCATATCGGCGTCCTTTTGAGCAGGAGGGGCTTTAAATAGCTGCAAAGCATCGTGTTTTCTGAGGGAGTCGGTGGTAAGAGAACTAGGTCCCAAATTTTCTTGAAAAAACGACTTTTCGCTTGATCTCTGTATTTACGAGTCTCAGGGTTGGAACTAGAGCTTTGCCCTTTGGCCCAACGCTTGCCTTTGCTCTGACCTTTTAATTTGCTACGGAATTTACCCATATTTCTGTTAGATATTGTTTTGCCTAACCTAAAAAATAGGTTCAAGAATGGTTATTTCAAAAAAAAATGTATATAAAAAAACAGTTTAAAAGATAAAAAGAACTTACCCTTATTTAGGCTGTATATATGCTTGCAAAATATGTATTTTTCTAAAAAAATAAAATCCCAAATACTAGAATTAACTGAGGAGGTTATGTACTGATTTGACATACCGCCACATGTGGTTGGTAAGGATGTGCAATGAATATCGACATGTTGAGTTTGATTCGATTCTTGGTTTTGATGACATCAC